>VWZY01001955.1:0-18268 GCA_013399075.1 Chloroceryle aenea
TATCCACTCCTGTGGAGTCTTACTGTCAGGAGGGACTCAAGACTACTGAGGGCTGCATGGGGGGGGAACAAGCTGTTGAGGACTCAGTTATGTGATATTCAGAGGAGAGCAGACCTCTCCTCTCTGCCAGCCCACAGCACAAGCATCTGCATCACCTTCTGATGGTGCACCTCAGCCTTCCCTGCACCACATTGAGACACTGTGGCCCAGGGAAACTCACAGAACAAGCAAAAAAAAAAAACAAACAGTAATGCCAGGGAAAAAAACAAAGCAAACAACAACAACAAAAAAAATCAATCCTCCTCCCTCCACTACCCATCACACCACCAGCATTCCTGAGTTCAAAGTCAAAAGGAGCTTTCACCAACAGCTTCCAAAAACAAGCCTTCAGTTCAGTGAGCCAGAGGAATGTCACTTCATTGGTCAGTTAATATCCTGCCCTCCAGGAAAGTTTTCATCATTTCAGGTAACCAGAGAGAAAAACAGTCAGTTCAGATCGTCTCTCACAAGATTACCAGATTGTGGCAGGTCTGGTCTGAGCAAACAGCTTGGCTCAATGTCCCTCTGTGGCACCTGGGAATGATGGTCAGAAGGGAGGAGGGTCACCTTACAAAGAAGGGTGGACATGCTGTGAAGCTGCAGAGGCTTCCCTTCAAAACAGAGAACCTGAAGTCAAGTAAAAGTGCTGTACCCTGAATTGGTGACTGGTTTTTGGTTGCAAGGAGTTTTTCCATCTCTGCCAAGACAAGCTGGTATAATTAATACCAACTTCTTTCATAAAAGCTTTTTGTACAGTAGGCAATGGCAAATTAAAATTTCTTCTGGAGAAGATGACAACCTTCAGGATCCACACTCTAAACAGACTGGAGAAGACACTGAACCAAGCCCAGGCAGAACTGAAGCGTTCAGTGACTTGCACCAGAAGACTTCAAAAGCAGACACCTTGTTTCAAAGCAGCAAGCAGGGAGACCATTAACAGAAGCAGAGCATCCTCTGGGCTGTACTTACGGGTGGTGATGCCAGGTGGGAAGTAGAAGAGCTGCTGGAGGAACTACCGGAGCCTGAGCTGGGGTAAGAAGGCATTGGCACGGAAGCAGCTACAACCAGCAAAAGACAAAAACAAAAGTAGTTGTCAAACAAAGACCAAGAGATAGTAAAAGGTCTTTTGCATCTTTTCCCATCAGGTTTCTCTCATGTACTGTCATGTATTAGATGAGGCCAATTAAAGGAGAACAGAAGAAAATTCATCATTGTCTTCAGCTGTACAATTCACATCCATCATTCCTCTGCACACTGTTTTACAGGTATAGTTCTTGGAGCAGAAGGTTTCAGAACATGACCCCCGTCCACTCAACAGCTGACCTACACAGGTAGCAAGATGGCTTCTGCCCTAAAAAGCCTCCAAAGTATCTTTGCAAAAGAGAGGAAAGTGGACTGAGTTACTTGTCTCAAGGCCAGAGGTCAGAAGCTACAGTTTCTTCTTCATCAGACCTTGTGGCTTAGCACACATACCTCAAACGCTGGGAGGTCCATGCCCAGTTAAGCACATGCCCCATCTGCCTGCTGCCCTAACAGTCACTTGGGTATCCTCCCAGGCCACATGTTATAAAAAAAAAAACCCAAACCAAACACAACACCAAAACCCCACAGAATTAACCATTCCATAATGAAATAGTTCATTGTTTCCTATACCTCAGCATGTTCTCTCTTGGTCACTCCTGCAAGTTAAATTTGCTTATTTAATCTTTGTACAGAAATTGTTCCACAGCACAGACTTTTCTTGAACCCTTTCCTTTTATGTTTTATTGTTCAATATCAGAACTGCCCATTTTATTCTCTTCATTGTTGAGCAGCCTTTTGTAACCTGACAGAAGCAAAAAGCTCACACGGAAAGGACTAGTTAGCATTGACCTTCGGGCAGAAATGATGATTAAGGCATCACAGGAGAAAAGAATACTTAACTCCAGTGGCTTATGCAAGGGAGATTCAGTAAATAACATAGAAGAGTTCAGCTCAGCTGAGGAGGGAGACAAGGAAGAGGTAACACTGGCTCTTTAATGGACTTTGAAGTATTTACTGGTTCAAATTCCCCAGTCCACCCACACAAGACTGAACAGTACAGAAGCTGCAGAAGAGTCCCAACATCCCAACTTCAAGGCAGCTTTTAGTCAGATTTTACTCTGCAATCATTTAGATATTTGAATGGCTTAAGACAGCGATCAGAGGCAATGCTGAAGGGAGGAGAGGAACACTTCACTTCTCTTCCATTGTGCTGGCAGAGAATTAGCACCTTGTATCAGATTTCTGCCTTTACAGGATCTGCACTAATGACTCCACACTTAATACAAGAAAGGTTAACAACTAGAAGAATGCTTCTGTTTGAAATAAAACTACTTCTGCCACTAATCACATTAGATACTACAAAGTACTTACTCTATTCAGCCATCTAGAAAAAAGCCATCTCTCCACAATTCACTGTTGAAACAGGTTTGGGGTTTTTTTAATGATAAAAGAATGGGAAGATATGCCTTTTAATAAAAGGCTTTAAGATGTCTTGCCACACAGCCTACCAAAGAAGGTTCAAGGATGACTGGACCAGTGTCTCCTAGCACAAATAGAACAATCACTTAGATGCTGACTTTCTCAGCCTGACAGAGATTTAACAAGACCCAACAGGAAAATGAAGCCAAAGAAGTGTAGACCTAAGAGACACCTTTTAACATAAGTAATCGACCACTGTCACAGTTTAACCAGGGTCACAGGGATCTCCTCCACCCTCTGCTTAACAAACCCCAAATGCTTTTCTGAAGAAGTTACACTGTAAACAGAGACAGAGACTCCACCAGCATTTTAAGGGTTAGGTTCACAAAGAAATAAATCTTCCCAAAGCTTTGTGAGAGGCTACTTTCTACCCTCTGCACCTATTCTATGCTTCTTTTTGTGTCCTCGATGGACTGTGCTGTTCCAACGCACTGCTCTGGCTCCAGTGAAAGAACAGGGCCCATGGTACCTTGATGATGGGTACTCTGGGAGGTCGGTCAGGGGCTTGGCAGGGAGAACTACACTGCCCACAGCTCTTCCAGCATAGCTGGTTCCTACTCCCCGTGCTCAGGGAACACACACAGAGGTCTAAGAACTCGCCTGTAAATGGAGAGCTCTGTCCTGCCTATACCACACTGCTGCTGATCTCCATCTTCCCACAGAGCCTGCAGAGCAATCCCTACCCCCTTCCCTCTCTGTTTAATACCAGAAATCCAAGAGGGGGGCAAAAAACCACAAAATCTCTCCTCCTTTTTATCCTGCCAATTGTTACAGAAAAATTCACCCTTGTACAGACAGACCTTCCTATTATGGAAAGGTGCTTTTAAGAAAAGGGATTTCTGAACCCCATCCACAGCTGCCTGTTGCAAGACCTGCACTACTGTTCATTTTTTCTGGAAGCAGTACTTTTGTTAGTCAGTTCAGTTCCCTGAAGGTACTCTTTCCATGCTATTTTGTTCCATGTTTATTATTGATTTAAACCTGGCTGGAATTGAGACTTTTCTATTTTTGTCTATTTGCTTTGGACAGTGTTCCATTAATCTAGGAAGGAAAACAAGCAGGTAAACTTTGCCACTATCATCTGAAACTCTTGTCTGCACAAAGCAAATACTCAGATACAGCCTCTATTAATCATTGCTCTTATTTTAAACCCTCTAAACTCCCCAAACTCACTGTAATGCTGCGAGATCCAATTCAAAAGGTCCCAACACTAAAAACAGCCTTTGATGCATGCAGAACCACAAGGTTTGGCTCTGACAAACCCTCTCTGACCACTGCATCCCCAGTAATGCATTTTTCAGCATCAGCCACATAGGACAGCTTGAAAGCAAGACGCTTGCTTCCATCTCCTCCACACACCCAGGCACTCCTTGTTTAAAATTAAAAAGGGTGCAAAACACTTGGCTCATCATGTTTTCAGCTCAAGTCTGAATGCAGGGAATGTTAACATGGATTGTAGGCCCCCACCCAAATCCAGAAATCACTGGATTGTAATTGTAATGTAAGTCTGTTTCATAATTGTCCTCTCCAACTTGTTCCAGCAACACAGCAGTCATCGCGTGCATTGCCTAACAATCCCAACTGGTTTCAAAATGGGAGAGCTGGGAGCCATAAAGGCAGATCTGGGCTCCAACTGCATGGATCTCAGTACTGGATCCTACACCTGCAAAACATCACTTCTGACAAATCATCCTACCAGGGGCTCGCTTGACCTGAAAACATGCGAGCCTCAGGTTTTATATAGAAGCTTTATTTGGAATACGAGTTCTACACAGACTGGAGAGATGCATTTTTGTCATTATGTGGATTCAATTAAAACCACTCATCAAAAAGTTATTTAATTGCAGTCTCTGACAAGGCAAAATCTGAAGGGACTTGCCCAAAGAATAAGCTGCTTTTTAGAGTTTAAAAATTTACACCACTAAGATCTTTTACACGGCGCAGAAGTCCTGATGATTTTTCACTAGTTTTTACCTGACTATTTTATGTACCATAAGACTATAAAGATCCTAAAAGTCCAGTTAAACCTGACAGATGTTCCAGACACCGAACCACTCACTTCTGAACCATAACCACTCACAGTTCATGCTCTTAACTCAGAGTAAAGGAGGCACCAGTTTACCATTCATTAAAGGCAGGGGCAAAAAAACCTCCCAAATATACTGCACGGGTACCAATTACAATGTGTTTACTAAGAGAAGCCTTGCACAAGCATCTAATTACACCTCCTCATGCATTATTACTGGAACACACTGCCCCATGCCATATGCTGATCAGACCTGGCTACAGACAGACGACATTCTGACTAGACACAGCATTTTAAAGTCTTTATTAATCATTTTTTACACACCTAAAATACATGCTTAGTCACAGGTACAAAACCCACAATAAAAAATATAAACAAACAAACAAAAGTACACGTTTTAGTTAATAAAGCCCAGGACCCACTCTGCAGGCTAAAGCCTGCAGCAAATGGAGCTTTGTGGTACACCCTGGAGGGCAGCAGCCCTGGGTCCTTGCTTCCCTGAAGATGAGAAGAGGGACACAAGAACCACCATCCCTTGGAGCTGCAGAGGAGTGGATGAGCTTGTCAGAAGTGTCATATTTAAAGATTTAGGACACAAACGTTGAATTTGCTGAAGTGTCTTGAAAAACATGCAAGTCTATTTAAACATGGGGGACTCTCTGCCTTAGTAGCTGCAAAATTATCCAGAATTATAGAGAATTACCCACATTTGGGGATTCCTCAATTTTCTGGAATTCCAAAAGTGCATGATACTAAAAAAAATACTTTCTAATTCCACGAGCTGGTGTACTAACACACATCCACACTGAACAAACAGCTGAGGGCTTTCACTTTATTTTTAATCATTGTGGGACCAGCTCTGGACCAGCCAGCCAGGGTTCAGGAGCCTGGGTAATGTGCTCAGCTCCTCATGTTGGTGGCAGTTCCCCTTCTGCCCTTGCCACCTGACTGGCCTGAAGGGGCAGAGACCAGCAAGCTCTGCTCAGACTGTTCAGTGGTCTCCTATGGAAAGGAGGTGTTCATGGTTACCTGCACCCACAGTGCAGATGGCTCTGAACTGGTCTCAGTGGGTTCATCACACAACAGCTACTACTCCAGAATAAAAGATGCTGGTACAGATCACCCAGCAAACTCTCCCAAGGGAAGCCTGCACACTACAATGTGAATGGCTTAGTCCCACTTTGACTGAAAGCAGTGGCAGCCCAATTATCAGCTCCCAAGGAGAACAAGACCACAGGGGCACACTGTTCCTTGTTGCAGCTCTCTGCTGCAGGTAATTCAGTCTGAGCACAACCATCATGGTTCAGGTGTAGCCATCTCTTCTCCTCTTCGAGACTTCTTACACTCCTGATGCTTGAGTCACATGTTGAGATGAAGAAGCTCAATACACTTTTGGACTCAGCTCTGCATGCAAAGCCAGGGAGCTAGCCCCTGAGCAACTGCAACCTTGCTGAGTCAAGTACTTCGCCTAAAACTGTGCACATGTTAAGCACCCTAGCACATGAAGCATCATTCCATACATCTCAGGTGAGATTTCTTTGAGATCACCATGATGCAGAGCTTTGCTGACACACTGGCTCTTCTCTCACCAATTCAGAAGTCATGATGACCACCGTTCCCAGGTGCAGACTCTCATCCAGGCTGTTTGCTGCATCTCCCAGAAGCCTTCATCCATCACTGCCATCTGGCAGCAGCAGAGACATCCACAGCACACTGCAAGAGCCATCTTCGCCACTGGCTTCTGTGCACAACAACTTGAAGACCTTCAGCACTGAGGAGGTATTTCTCCTCTCACCTTCTCAAAACCAGTAGCGGTCTCTCCTGCCTGGTGAGGACTCCAGACTGTGGACATATGCCTGGAGGTGAGGACCAGCTGGGTAGCAGAGAGGTCTGATGTTCACATGGTCCTTACCTGCCTGTAAAGGTGCTCTTTTTATTGGGCTTTGACCCCACACCGTTAACTTTGGTGCAGCTGGAGGCAAAGGCTGAGCTACAGTCCCCTGCTCATAATGGTGCCTCTGGTTTCTGCACAGCAAATGTGCAGAACTTGAAAACTGAAGCCAAGTCAGGAGAACCCCCTCGTGTTCACAGGGGGGTTTCTGTTCCCCTAGCCAGTGAAGCAATGGAACTGCTGGCGGTAAGAGATGAGTTGGTGGGCAGGCAAGAACATCCCGTGGGAGTCCTCCTCTGCCCCCAGCCGGATCAGACTTTGAAGAGCTTTTCCCACACGGCAGTGGCACAGCAGGTGCTGAGAGCTGAGCTGGCTTAGGAGCAGTCCTACACAGGCAGAGTCCCCTCCTGCCCGCAGAGCAGTCCTGTTTTACAGGACTCACCCCACATCTTGCTGGGGCGGATGGAGACAGGGGCCTGGCTGACTTGCAAGCTCTCCTAAACCAGAAGCGTCTTTTCTTGCCCGCAGGACGGTCACCTAAGTACACAGTTAAAATCTGTATCAGGAACAACTGAGAAGTCCACCTCCAGAACCAGGAAAGCCAGAGACTGTCAGGAGCAATGTGGCCATCAGACAAGGGGAGTTGGCCCACAGCACAGATCCAAGATGGGCTCCACGTTCAGAAAGCAACAGACAGGTTTCCTCCAAAAATTCCAAAGTCAGTCACTGATGAAGCTTCTTGGCTCTACCACTTACTCAGGAGATTAAAGGCCCAGAAGAATCCTTCCAGAAGGCAGCAACCCTACACAATTCCACTACACCAAGTCTCTTAGCCAGAGGACTACTATATCCCATACACTAGAAACAACTCTGATTTGTATTCCACTGAAAACAAACTTCTGAATCCTAGTGGCTGGAAGCTTTCAAAAGATTTGAATCAAAAAGACGGAAGAACGAACTTCCAATGGAAATCTGTCTTTGTTTTGGCCAGTTCTCAGAGGCCCCAAATTTAACCCTTCTAAAACAAGATTGATCAAGAACTTGGAGGTCAATGCTGAAACAAGATTTGGTCACCAGAGCCTCCTGTTTTGCACAGCCAAGCGAAGGTCCCAGCTGGCAAGCAGGGAAAAGAGTGCCAGTTTCCACCAGTCACTACCTGGAGGTGTCCTACAGATGTGGATGAAAAGCAAGGTCATGCTGCATAAGCCTGTTTACTTACAGGCATCCCCACAGGCCAAGCACTTCATACAAAACAGCTGAATACATTTCAAAGCTACTTTTACTTCTGCTTTAGATTTCTAAACAGCCCCCTAATCATCCCTTTGAAGATAACTCAGCAAAATTAAATACATTTTGAGGGTAAAATCTGGACACGACACAGTAACAAATGCCCAATCCCTGCCTAAATAACCAAGAAAACATGAAGCAGTCTTTTTCTTTCCTTTTGAACTAGCAGCAAAGGAAGTCACATCACGGTTCAAAAAAAAAACCCCAAAGAGTTGCAAACAAAAAAGCACCACTTACATTTTTTCATAGAGGCACTTGCATCCAAGAACGGGTGATGGAAAAATTCATCTGAAAAAAAATCAAGAAGAATGAGTCAGTGAAAGGAAATGACTAAGAATTTTACAAAGCAGTTAAAACATTGCAAGTTACAGTATTTTAGTGATTTTTTTCCATGCAATCCAGTCAACATTAGAAGCTGACTGGCTGTGGCTGCATATAGTAGTGGTCAAGAATGCAGACTGAGGACTGGATGCAGGCCCTACTCATAAGAAAAAAAGGATGGGAAATTATTTGAATCCAAGAATTTCTATGGAAATAGGAAAAAAAAAAGTGACTCATTTCTTATCAGCCATCTCTGCAAAATCAGCTGGGGCAATTACATGAATGAGAAAAAGGGAGGAAAAATATCTTTGCCAAAAGCATGGCCACAAGCCATGATGGTTTGTGCCCTGGGACTCACCACCAGTATTAATGGATTTCCTTCCCCATGGGACATTAGAGAACTTAGCAAGGTTTTGCTGAAAGCTACAACTCTGGGTGCTGGGGGAAATACACTAAATCAGTTGTTAATGCTGCTGTCTTGTAACAGCCCCCTGTAGGAATTGGAATCAGTTACTGAGGGCCAGACAGTGTGACAATGTGAGACCTGCCACTGCCATGCCTGTGCACATGCATCAAAAGCTCCCATCAGCATGAAGAGGTAAATTCTCGTGTGCAAAGTAGAACTAAAAGACAAAGGCCCCTGGCTGATCAGGATGGCAAGTCACCCTAATTGTAGGGAACCAGGGGAGCTATATTCATCACACTGTGCTGCCACTCATTCCACAGAAGAGGAATGATGGACAGAAGGAGTGCCACTGAGTGATCCTCCATCATACACAGACCCAGACCCACTGTGCACCGAAGTCAGAAATGCATTTTCTCAACAGCCACCACAGACTGACAGCCCAGAACTCCCTTCCTTTCACACCAGACATCTGTTGCTTTCTTCATGAATTACAGAATATTCTACAGATCCAGGCCAAGAAAAGCTTCTGTCCTGGCTCACTGGAGAACCTCTGCAAGTTTGCTTGTCCTCAGAAGCAGTCAGCCCTATTGCAGAGTCCTCTGCTATCACAATCAGCCACTCAGCCTTTCAGCAGCATTAGTCACGGACCAACACTGATTATTTGGCTACTGCAGGCAGCTCAACTTGTCTTCCCAACATGGATTTCCTGTTGCAACACCCAAGGTTTACAAACTTCTGCTTTCTGTAAACAGCTTCTCTTTGGCCAATGAGCTTTCCAGTAAGTAGCAACTGGGGCATTGTTTGTCTGCTTTTTAACCTTGACTCCCCCCCTCTCCCCAGCCCCTTCTTGCCACTGCCACACTGGGGTCCCACAGCCACAGAGTTCACTGTCTGGTGTTTAGCACAACTGCAGTGATGGAAATCTCTGGCAGGGAAAGCTGGAATCTCTCAGATTAGATCTGCTGTGGCTAAGGAACACCCCTATCCTGTCACTCAGCTCCCCAGGTGTCATGCTCCTTCAGCCTGCTTCTCTAGAAGGTACCATCCCTCAGCCAGGCCGGTTCAGCTGAAAAGGTGGAAATGAGGATTTCTTTCACTTTTCCCCCTTCAAATTGCTTATTAGCAAAGCAAAGTTTAAACAGCTCTGCTTGTAATCATCAGCAAGAAACTTGCAAATTGAAACCCTCCTGGCTTTCCTCTAGATAATCTTCGGATTGCAAAGCCCATCCATTCCCGGGAGCTATCTCAGGGAAGGGGGAGATCTACTTCAGACAGGATGCAGAGCTGCAGGGTATTAACAGTTTGCACACAGCTGGCCACAGAGACTGCAGAGCCTGAGAAACAGCATATTGACTACACTGGCCATGAGATGGGTGCAGCTTGCAGTTCTGGGAAGAAACTATGACATAACAAGAACACGGATGCACAAGATACACATTTCACCTGGTAGCATGCTTAACACAAGAGAAGTTCAAACAGCTCATAAAAGCAGAAGCCAGGATAGGGAATGAAAGTAAAAGACATTTGCTGAAAGTGTTCCAAATATCTCTGTTTACAAAACTGTACTGACTTTTCCAACACATATACTAAAAGCCAAGGCTATGTAATCTTCCAGACAGGTAAAACCCAGGTGTCTGGATGCTTCTAGTACCAGCCAACAGTGCAGAGGTTTGTGCAGTGCAGAGGTTTGTGCAGTGCAGAGGTTTGTGCAGTGCTGTGGCACAAAAGGTGACACAGACAGGCAGCAGAACAAAAACTGGAAGGAGGTCTTACCAAAGTCCATGCGGTCCTTATGATTACGCTGCAGAAGGCCCAGCAGCAGCTGCCTCAGGTGGCTTGATGTCTCCCTGGGGATGCTAGGATTGAAAACAAAAGCAAAATAAGAGAGACTTGCAGTCTACTTAAACGGCTTTTACATATTCAAGAAGGCAAACTGCAAATGCAAACTCACTTTGTGCCTGCTGGGCTAGGAACCTAAGAGGTAGCTGGAGAGAGGCTGAACAGAAGCATTTCTATTTGCATCTTTGTTTGGCTTTTACTCCCCATTGTCATTGTTAAGGGTACAGCTAATCTATCTTTAGTGGCCCTTCCCATGAACACCTGCAGCTCCTTCCCTTCCGCAGTGCTGCCAATGTCACCCCTCTGGTTCTCAGCTAAGTCTGTTCAACACGCAGTATCTTGCACATGATAAATAAAATCTCTTCTACCTGCTCTAAGGGGAATAAGAAGGTCATTAAAAGAAAGCAGTTACCCAACGGGAAGCTTCCAATTAAGACAGCAGTGAAATGCATCCCCAATTACTACCATTTTATTAAGGCATTTCTTTTCCAATGAAGCTTATCTAAGACTAGCAAGTAACCTTTGTCTATTTGCTTCCTTGATATATAGCATTTATTAATTGAAGGCCACTAAGATGTGAGCAACTGCCACCTGAGTAAACTAAAATTAGTGCAGCTATTACCCCTCTTCCCAGTATATGGAGGAAGAAATGACTCTTTTCAATGGCCAATGCAGCACAAAAGAGCTAGTAAATCATCGAGCTCTCCCTCACCCCACAGGCAGATGGGGGAGAGGCCAGGGCAGCTCTTCACAACCCCAGTAGATTGCAAGAAGCAGGGAATAAATGAAGGGATTAAGGCAGGGAAAGCAGTGTTGAGCTCTTGCATAAGTGGATTCGGTGCTGCTGACTTTCCTCCACAGCCAGCGGCACTGCTGGGGGCTGGAGCAGCCGGGCGCTGCCTGCAGCCAGAGCAGGGCTCCCCACATAGGTGGCTCCAACTCCTTCCAGCATTGACTCTCTTGATCACATCTGTGCCCAGCACGGCCCCCATGCTCTACCAGGCTCTCCCCAAGCACAGGTCAGCTGAGGTAACTGGGCAGAGCAGCTTCATCCCACCGAGCCCCAGCCCGCCCAGCGGCGCACAGCTCGCTCGGGCAGGCTCCGCACTGCTGGGCTGGCATCGCTCACCACCCAGCTGATGCTGGGGAGATGACCCTTCCTGCAGCACTTCCACCAACCCCAACCCTGTCACAGACAAGGTCAAAAAAAAAGCAGCACTGTGGGACTCCTGGTCAATGAAAGGAGAGATGTGAGGCAAGGTATTTATAGGCTTCAGTGCTACCCGGCTATTTTCCTCTGAAGCTCTAGGCCTCGCAGCTGCAGGAATTTGAGACCAGCAATTCCTAGAACAGCGAATGATGGCAAGCATCCCTCATCCATGTTTGTACTGAAGAAGGTGCTTTTCCATCCCTGATGCCAGAATGGTTTTGTGTGCCTTCTCAGGTCGACAGAGGAGGAAGCCACCAGGGTTCTGGAAGGGATGCAGTTAAACTGAGACGCAGTTTGAGCCAAGAAAAAACACCCTCTCACCAAAAAAGGTGAGCCTTAAAAGCACACTGCGTAACAGAACAACCCAAGCTACCACAGCTAGCAGAGTCTCCTGAAAAATACATTAGTGCTGGAGACCTGCAGTCCTCCAGTGTGATCACCATAATTTATTTATCCATGACACAAAGCTCTCATCCAAAATGAGCCCATTTCCCAGCAATGACTTTAGCTTTTGTCTTGTTTTAAAGCCAAGAAACGAGCAGGTCAAGTAGTAGACCTCAGATGTCACAACACAGACTGAAGACAGGACAGATTAACAGCCTGTTTGCCTCCTTTTATCTCATGTCTAGAAAGTCAAGCTTTTCTATGCTAAAGTATTATTTTTCCAAGGCCATCTTTTTCAAAATAAGCAACAAACCTGCCCCCTCCCCCATGATCTAGACTGGTTGTTCCCCACAAATCAGCACAACGATGTTAATCGTTTGGATCAGTGCTATTAAAACTGTGAGGCCTTTGGGCTTTGTCCTACCAACACGGGGTCCCCACCTCAGAATGGCATCTCACCCACCCACAACCAGAGACCACTGGGGGGCATTTAATGAGCTTTCCTTCCCCACCCTGTTCCCAGGCCAAACACAGCATTTCCCTGGTGATGCTGGGGAGGTGGGTACCAGCCTGCCTAGCCCCAAGGAGAACGAAACCAAACCCTGGTACTGCTGCAGTCTGAGAAGGTCTCTGGAGTGGTTTCTGTTTCATCCCATGTTGGCAGGGCTGGCAGAGGCAGTTTATTCATGTTTACTCAGGAAACAGCACCGATTGCAGCTCGTGGTAGAGATAAACTGGCTTTGGAAAGCACCGAATTGGCATTTACACAAAGGCCACTTTGGATCTGACTTCTGTGGTGAAAAAGCAATGGGCTGGGATCTAAATTCTGGAGGAATTTAGCAGTTAAAAAGGGGACGCAAGTGAGAAAGGTAAATGCAGACTGCATAGGAGGACTCACAACAAAGGAGAAGGACTAATCCCTACAAGAACAGACATGCTCTCCTCGTGCAGCCAAGTTTATATCTTCTCCCCTCGCCTGCCTCCTGCTGCACACGCCACGAGGCAAAGCAGCAGCAGAGCAGTGTGATCAGCACAGGGATTAATTTCTTTCAGTAAGACAGACTACCTCAAAGGTGAGCAGCCATATTTTGGGCTGTGTAAGGGAAATGACAGCTGTATTTTCTGCTCAGACAGACTGGCTCCAACTATGTGGCGGTGGTTTTGCTTGGAATTGTTCTGTCTGGGTGTTTTACTCCATCACACCTGGTTCAAACTGGGAGAGCACACAGATGCCCCACATTTAATCCCAGTAGAAATTTGTCCTTTGTCCCCAAATGAAAAAAGGAAGTACTTCAAGGGAAATGAAATGTGTAGTGCAAATCATTGATAAGAGCCCTAGCTTCTTGACAGTTCCTTCTGCTATCTCTTGGGCCTGTCTAAACTGATAAGGAAAAAAACAAAAAAAAAATTAGAAAATAAAATCTCTATACAGCAACTCAATGTAGCTCCTGTGTACGTGGCTGCATTAGCAGCCCTGCCAAAGGGAAACTAACTTTCTGGTTAAAAAAGGCCTTAAAAATGTTTGGGTGTCTAACCTGGACTTCAGTCCTGTCACTACTGCAGGATGAGGTTTTCAGAGCAGGAGTGAAGTTCTTCTTTCAGAGCTCAGAGATTAAAAGGAAAGACCACAGCAACAAAACTAAAATACCCTGACAAATCACAGCACTGAGCAGCTAGGTAACGTACACCCCAGTGGGATGAAAGCAGTTACCTTCCCTTGGAAACGGCTGCAGTGTCCCCTTTCCACGAGGTTATAATATTTCCCTCTATTAGCAGGATGGACACAAGCAGTTGCTGCCCTGCCACGTGAGAAATGGGAATGTGATCTGCAGTCAGGTATGGCAGGTTACAGGAGGGACTGCAGTTTGGCTGCTGGCATGATTCAAGGACCACCACTTCTTCTCAAGGCTCCCAGCCCCAGGGAAGCCACACGAGGGACAGGCCCAAGAGCTGGCTCTTGAAATCACTAACGACCCTGATTTTTGTAGTGCAGGAGAGAAGCTGTATCTGGGCAAAGGGAGAACACCAGCCCTGGCAACTCGCTGCTGTCCAGCTTCTCTGGGCCACATCACTGCTGGTTTAAGGAATGGGGGAAGGCAGCTGGCCAAATATTTCAGTCACCTCCTTAAATGACAAGCCAGGAGTATGCAAGGACAGGTGTAAATACAGAGTAAACAAGTGCATACAAGCAGCAACACTGGGAAAATGCTTACTTGGGCATCAGCATCTTGTTTTTCTCGTAGAAGAGGCGAAGATCCTGTGGGCTGCTGGCCTGTAGAAGAGAAAAAAAAATCCA
The DNA here is from genome assembly GCA_013399075.1 of Chloroceryle aenea. Lineage (NCBI taxonomy): Eukaryota > Metazoa > Chordata > Aves > Coraciiformes > Cerylidae > Chloroceryle > Chloroceryle aenea. The sequence goes on from VWZY01001955.1 coordinate 14,202, forward strand.
GTGCATGAAACAGTTGACAAAGAAGAAAAGGGATGAGCACTTCTGCTTCACAGTTACTCTGAAGAGCTGAGAGGCACTTTTCAACTGCTGAACCAGCTGAGAATCTGAGAGACTGAAAAGCCAGCACCACATCAGAGGGGAAAATGCAGTATTTCAGTCTGCTGTCTTTTGTCCCTGACCTGGTTCTGTCCTGCTCTCCCCTTCCAAGGGCTGAGCATCACTGCAGTAGGCTCTGACACTCAGGTCTGAGCTGGCCTAATAGCCTCACCCAGGAGGTTAAATAATTGCAGACGTGAGGAGTCCCAAATGATGAATGGCAGATCCCGCTGAGAACACGGATTAGTGCTGCAGGGCATTTAGAAAAGGGGAAAGGATCTGTGGAGAGACCAGGAATGGGGGAAACAGCAACTGAATTCAGATTTTCTACTTTAATTCCAGGAAGCCAGACGGTCTCAAGCCACAGCTCCTATTTGTGTAGTAATAAAACTGCTGGGGATGTTGACAACAAGATCCCAAATTCTGAAAGCTGGGATTAAAAAAAAAAAAAAACAAGGCACAACAAGAGGTTTATGGCTGAGGTTAAAAATAAAATCACCAGTATAGGAGCACAGACACAATAAAAACCTCCTAATGGCATTTCTCCATTTGTTTTTATGCAATGAGTAACACAGACCAGTAAATTAACCCTAGTGTCTCAAGCTTTTCTGCTGAGGCAAAGAACGCTTTAATAAAGGCAGAGCAGGCTGGCAGGCATGACACAGACTTGAAGGCTCATATAAACAGGGAAGGAAGATCAGAGAGATTCATCTGTAATCAATTATTGGTGCAGCAGAGTGTGTAAAGAAAGGGTGAATGAGCAGCTTCTCCTGATGTTTGGGGCAGGGTCAAAAAACTCTTGAGCATTCCACCTACTTCCATTTCTAAATTAGAAGCATTTATGGTCAATTAAGATGCTTAAAATGGCAAATCAGACAAGCCAATCTACAGATGGCCATCAAAATACCACTAACACAGCATGGCTGGAAAAGCAGCCACATAAGATGCTGTTTCAACATCACCTACTCCCTTTGGCTGAAGATGAAAATTAAGGATAACTGAGAGCTCAGTACAAAACCTCAAGAGAAACCAGAAGAAGAGTCTCAAGAGCTACCAGTATCAATAGATATCTGCAGTACTGATCAGGACAGTATTTGCATAGCCTTAGCAAGCCAAGCTTCATGGCTCTCTCATCAGTACCAGTAAGAGCTACTGGATTCCTAAATGAAGGAAGAGAGTTCCTGGTTCTCCTTTCTGCAATAACCTACCCTTTGCTGTTCAGGCACAGCAGGGAGACAGACAGGAGGTGCAAAAATACCTTCTTCAGAAACCATTAAAATGAATGTTGCTCAGCAAATCACCTTGCAACACAGATCCTGAACTGCATCAACATTTCCAGTCACTGCCACTCGGTTTGATTTGGTTCAGTATAACTCTGTTTCACACCTTTCCTCTTGCAGATCTTGCCCTGTAACTAGCATTTGGCAAACTTCAGAGACAAACACACACCCTGAACCGAATGGCTTGGCCACAACGCCCTGTGTGATGAGAAATATGCCTGACAGACCAAGGTACGAGGAGCAGAGCCCCGCTGCAGGGCAGCGAAGTGCTTGCTCACAGCAGAGAGATACAAGCCTCTGCTGTTTGCTCTGTTCATTTCCTGTCGCAACAACTCAATTGTTTCACAAATACAATGAAGCTCTGATCTATTTCAAACACTTGTTTTGTCAGAAATTTTCCTGGCAATAAAGACAGAGTATATTTAAAGCAGCAAACATGCAAAGCCCTCTTCATTAGGGAGGGTTTCTAAGCACAGACTCAGACAGAAACAAAATCCTCAATAAAGTTCCCCTCCTCTTGGTACAAATTACAGAGATATATCCATGTAGGGATGTTGTCCATCTACATTCAGTGCTCTCCATACAATTCCCACTTGTTCTGCAAGGACCACCTCCAGGGTGTCAGACTCTACCCACCCAGACCATGGTTCCTTCATCACTAGGGCTGACCCCAGGAGCTCAAAATTCAAGGCTGCTCTCTGATACAGGCAGCTGCCTGCTGGGGTATAGTCTCATTTTAGCAAGGACACAGCACAGACAACAGTGGAACACCATTAATTTGGTAAAACCAACTGCATCTTCAAATAACTTCATTATTATCATCTGAGTCACACAGTTCTGCTCCTAGCAGCAGGCTCCCAGGCTTGCAGGAACATGCTCACTGCTCTCCTCCCGTTAGCATCCTTTTCATAAAGCACTGGTACCTTCAGCCACTGTGCTCCCTTCTTTCAATAAAGGGCGCTTCTCGAGAATCACGGAAGGAAAAAACAAAATGCAGAAGTATTTGCAAGATGCTAAATATGCCATTTGAATTCCTTCTTCTAAGAAGCTGAGGACTTAATTTGAAATCTACCTTCCAGGCAGATTCATTGCCCAAGAAAACCAGCAGAAAAAGCACATTTTACACACTTGACAGCTAGACCATTCAAGGTACACAGAGCCAGCTGCTACCTGCAGGACAGCATCCATCTGTCAGAAACAGGGATGCAGAAGGGACAGCTCAGTTTTCCCCAGGAACAGGAGACACACCAGCAGGCCAATTCATGCCCTTGTTCCCCCTCTCATGTTACTATGGAGCAGCTGCTTTCGTGTAACTGGCTTTGGTTTTGTCTGTCCTTTCTATATATAAAGACAATTGGACAAATTCAATCCTGCCACTCTGTTACTTTGTCCTGAGCAGCAGTGGAAATATGTTGAGCCAACAAAGACATCCAGCATAACCCTGCCAAATCCCATTCGGCGCTGGCTGCCTGCGAGTGAATCGCACGCGGAAAGCACGCAGGGTGGTTGGGGTTTCCAAAAGCACTCAGCACTGGACGTGTTGTGCTTGGGCAAAGACTGGATGCAATAGCCCAGTGCTCAGTCAGAAGGCCAGAGACATTCACAGCCTCAGTGAGCAGCACTATCTGGCCAACACTTCGCAGCAGGTGTATGGAGTCTGCTCTGTTCTCCAAATCCTTTCCTTTGGGAGGTGCTGAGAGGAGATTTGGATGTGTTAGAAAGGAAAAAAGAAGTAATAATGTTTGTAGCTCAGGAGTCCTAGGGAAGAGCTTGAAAACCTGCTGCAAATACCTTCTGTTTGTGCAGTCTTAACAGCTGGCATTTTAAAACTCCCACAACTAAGTGGCTGGCACTCTCAGGGGAACCTGAAAGCACAAGGACAGAAAAAAAAAAAGAAAAAAAACCCAAACAAACAAAACACCAAACCAAACCCACACCCCAAAAAAAAACCCTAAACCTTTTTCTTTATCTGTCCATGGATGTTTTTTTCTCTACTCTCAACAGGGCAGGCTCACAAGCACTCCTCAGTGAGCCATTGGCTTTTGGACTACAGCTACAAGGCAATTACTGTGCTCAGTCCCAGCAGAGAAACCTACCACTGCCAGAATACCTGTCCCCATTGATACAGGACACTTGAGGACCAGCTTTGGGAATGGAAGAGCAACCTGCCTAACAAATGAACTAGGAGTTCAAATTCTGGGTATAAAATCCTCCCTTCCCTAGTCTTCCTCTAAGCCCATTTCACAACATAGTTGTTGTAAGTCATAGATAATCCTAGTACCGATGCAGGCAGAATTAACCCAGAAATAAAGCAGTGGACTTGGTACACCAGGCTTAGAAATTAATTTTTCACCCAGCAGCTAGCTGGGACATAGCAGGCAGGTTAACTCCTTCAGAGCTGCCCAAGCAGGCAGCAAAACCTGCATTACTTCTCTTGTCACCTCCCTGATACCCAGCTCACTGCGCTGCAGACAGAGACCCGTGTCTGTAAGGCAGCTATGAGAAGCTTCATGCAAAGGCTCAGAAAGTAGACAACTAAGTTTCACAGTCCTTAGCAGGTTCTGTTGTCCAAGTGGATCCATGCCACTCCCAGAGACAGCTCTGACACAAAGTGCATATGCTTGGTGGTGTGTCTGCTTACCAGGAGCTGCCCAGTTTTTAAAGGGGTCACACGACAGAAACCACCAGGAA
>VWZY01001955.1:18279-41665 GCA_013399075.1 Chloroceryle aenea
CCCCCAAAATGGTTCTTTAACTTCAGTCATATTTAAAACACCCTCTGGCAAGAGCTAGATTGTTTTTGGAAGTCATTTTAGACCTTGTGTAAATCTTTTTCTTTTCTGCCCCATTTTTCCTCTGTCCCATGTCTACGCAGCCTACATCACCCTCAGGGTGAGCACTGGACCCCAGTATTTTCAGCTCAGGTAAAGACAAGTGAAAAGCACTACACGCTCAAGGCACTTCTCAGTAGCAGCCAGCAAGACGAGGAAATGCACTGCTCAGTCCTGTCCTGAACAGAAATTAAGAGATGTGAGAGCAGACCACTTATTAGGCAAGGCAAATTAACAATTCCACATTAATACAGTGCTCAGCAAATCTGTTTATAGGGATTATGAATCCCATTAATCTCATCCCTATGGCAGTCTCACTGTTCTGTTTAATACAAAAAGCTCCTTAGGACAGCTTCACCAACCATCCTACCAACTGCTCACAGCTGAGCAGCAGAAGCTTCTTTCTCATCTGCAAGCAGTGAGGCAGGGAAGGGACAGGAATGGCTCTGGGAAGTTGCCTTGGGTGACCTAGCTACAGTTAAAATTAACTTTAAGACAGCTAGAAATCACATTCCCAAACACATCTCTGTCTTGATTTACAAGCACGTTGTGGATTGATAGCTGCCTCAGCCTTTCCACCCATTTGATCTTTTCTCCATCTAACCCAGCCCCGCAACGCTCTGTATTTTTAGACAACTCATTCCCCCCCACTGCAGTTAACACTGGAGTCCTTTGGTTTGTATCCTCGGGAAAGTGCTTAATCAGCTCAGGCAGCTAACAGCTAGAGCTCCCAAGTGCAGAGTGTTTCGTGCCACAGTGCTCCAGATTCCCATGGGAATCTCAGCTAGACAGAGGCGAGGGGCTGTCCTTGCCAGCCTGGGAAGGAAGGCACGGTGAGAGTTTAGCCTGCAGATGTTAACGTCAGAAATCCAGTTCCTGGATGCCCTGTACAACTGGGTCTGCTGGTGGCAGCATGTGGAATCGGCCTGTTATCTCCCCACCCATCTGTAGATATCCCTCCCAAAAGCACTCATTCCTATTCCTGATCTCCCTAGCACCTCAGTCCACTACTCCTCTCTCCCCCAACAACAGCTTCTCGCCTGCTCAGTGACCGACAGCAAATTCTTACAACACAGCCATGCCAACAAAGAAATAAAGCCGGTTAACCTTTAACTAGCTTCCCAACATCTGCCCTAGACAGGCTTCTTTCACCTGAAACCCACAGCTAGGGAAAGGCAATTTGTGACACACATGGCCAAAACAAATAGATGGTGCACAGAGAACCATCTGGGCTGAGCTCTTCTCTATCCCTGATCAAACAAATCCACAGCTGCTACTGCAGCAGCAAGCAGGGCCTGGCATTTTGCTTCAAAATACAAACCCCAAAAGAGGAAAAAGCATGGGGAAAAATTAAAAGAGAGAAGCAAATGACACCTGTCCCCAGCCCAACAGATGTTGGATGTATACAAGAGAGAGAGAAGTTCCCCAGTCAGGCAAGCACAAAGCAAGGGTCTGCACTTGCTGAGCAGGAACCAGAATGTTCCTTCCTTGCCTACCACAAAGCAGGGTACTGCTGAGCCTCACCCAGAGGGACACAGGCACAGGGGCTGCTCTCACCTCTGTGTGAGCCCGAGAACACACACGCAGGCAAAGAGCTGGTGGTTTTCTGACAACCTGCCCTTTCAAAATCTTGACTGGAAAGGCAAATGAGGCTGACTAGCATTCAGTTTTGTTTCCTGTGAAAAGTCTTGTCTGCAAGAACAAATGTTTTCAGAAGAGCATTTCTGTGACATGCTCCAACAATCAACAATAAAAGCCACCTAATTCTTTTCAAAGAAATCAGATGCCCCATGGTTGCATGTGAGCTACAAAGGAAAGCACACCTATGATCAAGTCACCACATTAAATGGTAACTAAACCATTTGAATGAGTACAGTAGCAAGGTGCTTTTAGAGACTAAAAGGCATCAAGTTAGAAGATGGAATAAGTGCAAGGCTCTCCTGTGCATGCAGAGTCAAACCTGCCTTTTTCCAAATCCACAAATATTTATTTTCTTTTATCCTAACAGTCATTTGCTCCTCTTGAAGGTATCAAAATCCTGACAACAAGTGGATGCAGCCAGCAAACAGGAGCTGCTCAGGAGTTTTGGTGTGCTTTGTAGAAATGTTTATAAAAAAAGAAACATGCAAAGGAAATGAAGTCTTGCTTTAAATAGAGAGCAAGCTGGTGGACAGAATATAAAACACTGGCATTAAAGACTCTTAGGGAAAAAATTACCCTGAAGGTGAAAAGCATTCTTGGCTCTAGACAAAACCAAAACATACAGTTAGTTTACTTCTGTATTTTCCTTGTCTTTCCTGCAACAGGTTCAGAATCCATTTTAGCCTTCCTAATGATCTAACTGCCTAAACATGCAAGGGCTCGTGTGAAACTCTCAAGAGCTACGCAACTAAAGCTAGGAAAGTCCTGCACTTGATAAAATTTGCATTACATAAGCACAGGTCCTGTTCCCCCAAGTAATTTCTTGTTTGTTTGTTTGTCTGGTGCTTGCTGGTGCTTTTGTTTGTTAGGGAATCGGGATAGTGTGATGTCAGGACATGAGAAAAGAGGGCCACAGCTCCCATTTGCCCTAACTGACCTAAGAAGCTGAAGAGCTGACTATCAGCATGCAAAACTGAGGTCTGGTCTTTTTCCATCCATTACAGACAAGCTCTACAGAGCTCACACGTTAGAGGCAAAGTACCACCAGCAATTCAGGCATCTCTCTGCTCCGCTGTAAGACAAGAGAAAATACCCTGACAAATACAGTACTTGAAAAGAGTGGTTGCATGAAGAGTTTGTGGATCTCCTTCAGCATGGAAGGGGAAAGTAATACGCAGTGTGGCACACTAATGACTGGGAACAAGAAGAAAAAGCACTGAGTCTAGATGAACTCCAACTATGTAGTATTAAAAATACATGAAGTAATCCTGAAGCAACTTGCAGAAGGCTGTGATGAATCCTACATAATTCACAAATTTAAAGTCAGAGAATGCCTTTCACAAAAGATATCCTCCAGCCCATCTAGAAGTTATGACATAAATTACAGGGTGGAGTTTTACTGGCCTGTGTTATATTTGGAGGGGTTTGGACTTGATGAACATAAACATTTCAGGCTGGAAGGGATTGCCATGATATGACAGATAAGATCCTTTTGATAAGATTCAACTTAACAGTTCTAAAAACAAAGGCAATTTGGCTGCAATACACCAGTGACCAAAAAATCATCCCAAATATTAACTTGCAATTACAGTCGTCCTTTCTGTCTTTCCATACCCCACCAAGTTATATTTATAAATTATATACTGAGTACAGCTGTAAATAGAAACTGGTTTTTAAGTGTGGGCCTGGAGAAAGCCCACTGCTTTAACTGATTTGTGGTAATTTTTTGGAATAGGTGACCCTTCCTAAGGGTTTATAACCAGGAAATAGATATCACTGAGATACAGCCTACAGAAGGAAAGTCATATTCTAGTAACACATCCAGCATTACAACATAGAAAAGTATCACATTGTCAAAGTGCTGGGGCAGCCAGACCTCCAAGAGGCTCCGTGGGAGCTTAATATTAAAGTGGACAGAAGCCTTAGAGAAAATGCATTAAAAAGAAAAAGCAAGAGTCAGAAACATTAGATCTAAACAACTCACCTGAAAAGGAGCCTTTCCTGTTAGACACTGATAAATAATGGTTCCTATACTCCAGAGGTCAGCTTTGGCATCATAGTGTTGAGACATAATGACTTCAGGAGCCTTTTTGGGGAAAGAACAGAAATATGTTTTGTAAAAGATGTAGGGTTTTTGTTTTGTGGGTACTTATTGTTTTTGTTTGTTTTTTTGGTGGGGTTTGTTTGGCTTTTGTTGTGTTTGGGTATTTTTTTTAACTTTAAAAACTCTCAAGCTAGATTTCCCAATAACCATGAAAGATTTGCTCCTGAGAAGACTAACACTGCCCTGAAAGGGACAGTTCCCTGGGGGGAAGCAGAGACTTTTCATGCAGGCAGAGAAAAAACCAACCCTGGGCTGTTTGGGCAATCTCAGAGCTTCCCCTCCTCAGCACACCGTTTTCTGCTGAATCCACTCGTGCTCAGAAGAAGCTTCACTGAAATCACACAGACAGGTCCTCTAACCCACAGCAAGTTACAGGTATAACACCAGGAAGAGCAAAAGCCCACACTGCACAGGTAAGCTTCAGCCTCCCTCCTGATCTGCATCACTTACACACTTTCCTCATTTAGCCCAAGAAGGCAGCATGTTAATTATGCTCCAGAGCCTGCTGCCAAGGTCACAGTCTGGGTTCAAAGGCAGATTTGTGCATTTCAGTCCAACAGCTTGAGCCCTGCTGTGCCTCAGACCCTGTTTTCTCATCTCACACCATGTCCTCAGCTGCTCCTTCCCAAGCTTGTTCCAGAAGCTGGAGACAGTGCAAGTCCACAAAGCCCCCTGGCTCAGGAGACGCCGTGCCTCCGGAGCAGCGGAGGGACAGAAGGGCAGGGCTGCTAAACCCGTGTGTTTGTAACAACAGATTTCATTGTGGGCCTGCCAGCATGGAACACGATCAATTTTCTAGCTCTGTTAAAAGTGAAGACCACGTGTAATGGAAAAAAAAAAAACCAAAAAAACATGGACGNAGATGGCAGCAAACAAGTTGTGGACAGGAGCTCAGTCTGTCCCTAAGGGAAGCAGGTATGACCCCAAACAAAGCCAAGGAAGCAGGATAAGAACTACACAAGGAGATGTCAAGTCTCATGTGCCACAAATCATACAAGGGTTCAGACAGAAAGCTCATTCTGGTGTGGGTAAAATACCTTTCTTTTTTAAAGGAGCAAATTGAAAAGAACAACAATGAGCTATGAGCTACAGCAGGGAGAGAGGGTCTGCCCTACCAGCCAGCAGATGCTCCCAGGGCTGCTGCACATGACCCACAATAGCAGTAGGGACAGACTTCAAACACCCTCTAAATCCCATCTGAACCCTCCCTCCCCATCTTTCAAATCCATCAGCAAACAAAGAACACTATGGAATATTCCCAGATTCCTCGTAATGCCCACAGTCATTTAAAATAAAAACCAAACCAACCACTAGAAAAAGGTCATCATGAGCTTCTTCCAGTCCTTTCAAAAAGTTGGGTGTTTTCATTTACTTTCACAAGAGACTCCAAAAGAAAAAGTACGACTAAAAATAGACAATTCAGGAAACTCTCACAGGAGGAAAAAAGTAAAAATGACATCATCGTCACATATAGCAGAGTTCAAATAAACATCACACTCCAAGAAAGGCAGACAGAGGAAGTCTGTTTTGCTTGAGTTAGTACTGTGGAACAGACTCCCAAACATGCCACTTCTGGGCAGTGCAGCCCAGCCCAACTCTGCCCAAAGAGCAGAGAGGAAAAAAAACAACCCCAAAATTAAGAGTTGATGAGGTCATGTTCAAAATCAGGTGCCTACTGCCCAGGGCACCTGTAAAAATTTAAACCAAAACTGATCCACATCATCTTTTCCCTCGGTGCTCAGACACTCACATCCCCAGGAATTATTACATGGCTGCTTTGACAATTTTATTTCTGGCTGGTTTTGTCATTCTTAATTTCACTGACTTGATGCAACACAGACCTTGACTGATGCCATGAGCACAAGCAAGAAATCTCCTCCTCACATCTTTGTCCCAGAGGAGAAAGTACAAATGGGGGTGAAAAGGGTCAGTTTGTTGGTGGTTTGGTCTTGTTTGTCGTTGTTTGTTTTGGTTTGGTCTTGTTTGTTTTTTGTTTGTTAACACATCTGTTTCACAAGCTAAGTGGTCATCCTGGAAGCAGCTGGTTTGGTGAAAGAGCTGAGGAGCAGGGTTAGGGAGTGGGAATGCACAAAGCCCAAGCTGCCAACAGAGCTCCATCCCCACCTGTTTGCTGAGTTGTGCAGCAAAGTCAGGCTGGGGAAAGTCAAACAGAACGGCAAAAGACTCTGCCTGCACAGGTCCATAGACCTGCAACGGTTTTGCAAGACCAAAGAGCTAAAAATAGTTGGAGATTTTACAGAGTGCTGTTAAACAGGGACCTTGCTCCTGCTGCTGTGGCCTTAGCAAAAACTGCAAAGCCAGAGGTGACAGCAGGCTTGAGGAACCTCTGTCTCCAACTGGCCTGCTGGAGCAGGTTCCTCTCCGAGGAAGCGACACCTCAAATGTAGCCAGATGTGTGAAATATCACCCTAGCCCTCCCTCTCTTTTGTTGTTGTTTCACTTGCAGCAGAAGCAGCAGATTTAATTTCCCAATGCCTTCAGTAGGGAGGCCCTGGTCCCCTCTGGAAGATGCAGCAGACATCTGGGAGATGTCTGGGAGCAGGCAGCAATCAATACTCTGTGTTGCTCAGTTTTATTCATCCACAGATGAAAGTTAGATGGCACCACAGAGACCTGTTGTCCATCATTCCCAGCAGCTAGAGCTTTATGAAGTCTCCCTGTGTAATTGCTGATTTCTGACAAGTAAATAAAATTTCACCTTTAGGGGGAAAAAACTAGCAAAAAAAAAGTCTCATTTCTGGGGGGAGCACAAAAAGAATAATACAGAAAAACCTGCAGGCAAAACAGACTTACCATGTACATTGGTGAGCCACACAGTGTTGCTGCCATCATATTATTCTGCAGGTATCGGGCAAACCCAAAGTCGGCTACAAAGAGAAACAGAGGCATCAGGATTGGAGACCAGTTCTAGAGTGCTACTGGAAGCTGGTAGATCTCTCTTGGCTTCAGTGAGAGCATGCCAGTTCATACCAGCTAGCTCATCTGCTGCTATCTCAATTTTTAATCTGGGGAACTGAAAGTTCCCCTCCATTGGAAAGGCTGCAATGTAACAGATACCCAGGAGAAACCACTACACACCACCACCCCCCACATTTCTAGACCAGCCTGTTCCTTTAGAGGAGTTTGAACAGTGCTAACCCCAGCACAAGGGCAGAAAGCTGAGCCACAGCTCACCTGGTGGCCAGAAGAGACAGGGACAAGGAATACCAAGATGAATTACCTCTGCAGGTTATTCAGCATCTGATCATATGATACTTAGAGGTTCTCTGAAGGTTACCAGATATTTCCAGGCAGGAGATTGACACAGCTGTTCACACTGTCACCTGTCACTGACAGATTGGTAGGGCCAGCTATTCCCTGCACCATGTACTTCTCAGGGTAGGAGGGAGGGGTTGTAGGGGACATCACACCCAAGAGCAGCTGTGTCCACAGCCCTCCTGCCTGGGTTTGCAGATCCCAGTCACTCCCACCTTCCAGATAACTCCACACTTCACAATAAATAAAAACCCCACTTCAGCCAAATGGGCAGCAATGTTTCAAACTGTTCCACAGGCCCTCATTTCTCAGCTAAATGAGATCATTAACACTTTCTCCACAGCACGGGGTTCAGGCAAGGAATAGTTTTATCTAATTGGTGTCAGCTTCATCTCATGAACTGTAACATAATCAGAAGTCCATGTGTTTCTGGTGATATCATCCAGCACTCATTTATGAGGGACCACAGGGGATACGTGTGCTCTGTAACTGGATTTCTGGAGCAGTTGTCCCAACTACTGGTCTATCTGTGTCATTTGCCTGATGTGCAAGAAGTGAATCACTTCAAGATGCAGCTTGAGAAGCCTGCCTCAAACTAGGGCTGTGGAAATACCTGTTTTTAGGTGTGCCTGACTCCCACTGGGGCTTCAGAGGCCAGCCAGGAGAGCAGCTGGTTTCAGGCCTTAGGACACCAACATTTCCTTCAATACTAACAAAACTGAACACAAAAAAAGTCACATTGCTTGTTCATTTCTTGGTAACCCTGGAGATTACAAGCCAATTAGGGCAGGCTGGTGCTCGTTTTTACCGAGGGAGGCACAGTTCCACTGGAAGTGGAACAGAGCCTGCCCAATTCTTTTGTGTTACTCTGTCCTGGCAGAGCAGAAAGCTCTTGCTCCTACTGCTTGGAGCCAACTGAAGGTTACATTTGGCAGAGAAACTGAACGAGGAAGATGAAAAAGAATTTGGGCCTTTCAAGAGGTGCAGAAATTCTTTCCTTCTGCTAGACAGTTCTCCAAAGAAAGACTGGGGCTTGCCATTTGTCCATCACCAAACTCTCGAGAGCACTCATGGTGATGTTGTAACAGGGTCTCACCGATCTTGATGCGAATGTTGTTGGGATTTGATTTCCTGCCTCCAGCGTAGGAAAGGAGGATGTTCTGTGGTTTCAGGTCCCGATGGATGATGCCTTTGCTGTGCAGCATTTTCATGGCACCTGCTATCTGCTGGAGAAAGATCCTGATGGTGTCTTCACTGAGTGTCCGCATAGCTAGGAAGGAGGGGAAAAAAAAATAACCACAGATGAAAACATTACAGTGCCAGTTCTCTGAAGTGCCCAGAGGGCAGATTCTCCACAGCAATTAGCCATAATTTGTCATTTTTACTTCCATGCACAGTGCTTTTTCTCCACATGCCATTTCTGAATGATTCCTAGAGGCAATAAGGGAGAGCATTTGCACTCCCAGCTTATTCTGTGGTCAGGTCTGTTTTCAGCTCTGAGTCTCTCAGAATGAACCCAGGCCAGTAGCAGGTGCTGAATTTGGGTCATCTGGGTCATTGTGACATTGGTGAGGTTTAGGGCTTCCCTCAGCAACAGCTAGCCAGATCTAGGCAGACCCTGTGGCCCAAGGACTGAGAGAGTGACTGTGTCTGAGTGATGGCCAATACTGGTCAATACCTATGGTCAGAGCTTTATCACAAAGATCATGTCTAACTGTAGAGCCAAGAGGAATTTATGCCTGCAAGAATCATTAAGGCTCATGCTGGGTCTGGAAAGTCTGGTAGGTTAAACCCAGACCATCAGTTAGGGTACGTGGCCAGCAGGGATCTGTAACTTTGGGGTATGAGTCTAAGCCCTGGCCTAACCCTTGTGCAGCAATGCCCGCTTGAACAAACCATCATTCCAATCCCAACTGGGGTCCAGTATCTAACAATTGACCCATACCTTTGTCCTCTGCAAACTGTCATCTGACACCCTCCATCTTGCATCCACAGATGCAGCAAGAACACCTCTGGATGCTTTCATAAGCAAATTCTTATTAAAATGTATTAGTAATCAAGATGTACAAATATGGAAGCTCTGAAGAGCACTCTCCTGAAATATGGGGTTTCCAAGAACACTGGTGTGAAAATAAGCATTGAAGGGATTAAAATTATATTTAACTGGCTTTTCCAATCAGAGTGATGGGACATTAGCTCTTGTTATTTTAAGAGCTACGTATGAAACTCTTGCCAAAGCTGGGAGCAGCCTGCTGAACAAACCCCAGGATCAACAGTGCTACCAGCCTGCCTCCCTGTCAGTCACTGAGCAAGTCAGCCCTAAAGCAAGCACCATTCCCCCTGAATAATATTGCTTTTTACAAAAGTCCCTGTAAGTTACATGGGCCTTCATTAGTGTTTTTCCAGCTGTTCTCTAGTAAGAGATTAAAAGAAGCTGGCAGGAGCTTCAAAATGCTACTCTACCTAGTCAGCTAGAAGGGAGGAATCCTTAGGAAAACACAAATGAGGCTGCACACAGCTTTAACACAACACAGGAAATTAAACCTCTAACTTGTAAAATACATGCATGGGAAACAGCAAGGGACTCTGGTAAGTTAAGCACTTAGAATAGAAAATAAACTCCCACCACTCCCAAACCTCAACCATTCTAGGAGGCAGCAGAAGCAGAGCTAAAATGTCACCACGGCTATCAGCTGGTCCTGGGCTCATACACGTGAGACCAGTTCACATGTCCATAGAGAGTTTCTCTCCCTTCACTGGGCCTTTTTCATCATGAACTGGCGCTCCGCTGGAATTCAGGAGACTCCTCTATATCTGTCTACTCAGTCCTGTACCACTTTCTGTCTATTAAAGGTCCAGCATCTTAGTCATGCTCAATCTTCTCTCTAAAAACAGGTCTCCACAATATTTCTGGGATTTCTATTCAAGGAAATCTATTCATGAAGGGTTAAAACACCATCTTTAAACGACCCAGCAAGATTTCCAATGTTTTTTGCCTAACTCAAGCCCAGGAAAGCACAAGCAACCTCATCATCCCCCAAACATGAAGCAAGACTTGAAGCTTGGCAGCACTTAAAATTATTAAGCTAGGATGCAATTACAAACCCCAGGCTAAACAGAGTCTGCCTCTAGCAGACAAACTGTGCTGTTGAGAGCCTTGTTCTGACCTGCAGTCCCAACAGCACGCCACAGCTTTAAGGCCTTACCCTCCCTTTGTATAACCTGGTGGCTACAAGGCTAACACAGCATTAGCCACCATCCCTCAGCCAACCAGCTAAGCCTCCCTAATGTGAATTCCAACTCTTTATACTGAACACAACAATGCTGCTACCAAGATTGGAAAAATACATTCATCCAAAGAAAGTAAGGCCTCTAAGCTACTAATTTCTGCAGAATTTAAGCTTTTCTACTTCACAGAAGTCCGTACAAAGCTCCCAGCCCTGCAAAGATACTATGCTCCTGACAGAGAATCTAAGCTCCTGTCTTGACCCTGCAGACAGATTCCCCAGTGCAACTTCTATAGATATTGGAGCTACCACATTGCAGCACAGCAAAATTAAGACAGAGGTCTGTTGGATCCTCTGGCAGCATTAAATCTCACAAATACAGGCAGCACAGCAAGACGGGAATGAAATTGAGATGCTGTCCTCAGTAACAGAGTAGGGACAGTCGGTGATGAGGGGGTGGAGGGGCATACCCTTTCACCTCCCTCCATTAACAAACAGGCTGTAACACAGAAAAACAAAACTCCTTATCTCTCCTGCTCAGCCCATCAGTCTGTGGTATGACAGCAGCAATATCCAACTGAAGGACAGTCATAAATACAACCGACATTTCAGTGACTTCAGGATATTGGTCTGCAAAAGACCTTCCAGAGCAGCTACCATCACCAGAGGGAGGGCGATGATAGAAGACTCATTCAATTTAGATGCCACCAAAAAAAACCCAGAAACCATCAACAAAAAGCATGGAGAACAGAACAACTCTGTTTGCAACATACTGATATGGAATTTGTACTTTTGCTCCTGTAGAAAGATGATATTTTCTTCTTCATCAGAAAACTGCTGGCAAAAACACTAAGCCTGCACTGAAGTCCAGGCATCCCCATGGATGTCTGTGGTGAGCAACACATTTCTGCAGAGAACGCTGTTTCACAAGCCTTACTTTGCCATTACTGAGAAGTAATAATATCCCTGGGTTTATTTTAATGAGCTCCACTTCAGTGACAGAGCACTCAACTTACTGCCCGGGGAAGAGGGCTGCACAGGACAGTAGATCAGAGCAAACATTGACTGCGGGTCAGTGCGGGGCTCGTCTGCCTTGTAGCTCTTCAGGCACAGGAAAAGGATCAAGCCACCTAAAGAGTGCCCTGGTCAGATGGTGCTGAGGGGTTCAACCTGCTAGTAGGCTGCCAGGTAAATTGTAGTAAACAGCCCTTGTCAGCTGATCCAAGGGCTGATGCATTGGAGTACACCCGCTGATGTTACGTGACAACACCGTTTTGGAGAAGTTATTTAAGAAAAAGAACTTCTCCTCTTACCCACAGGTGCCACAAGTATCTCTCACATGGGTCCAATCCAAATCACACTGAAGTCTGAGCCCAAGCTGACTTATTTGAGGCCCACCTTGCAACTGCCCCAGCAGAGCACACCCAGTGAGACTTCTGTACAAGCCAGAAGACTTATTCCAGGTAGGTCTGCTCTTATCATAGCTATTTCTTAGGTCCCTAACGAAAATTTGCAAACAAGAGGTGTGAGGCACTGCTGTGTAAGAGGGTCCCCACACCACTCGGGATGAACTGGAAAGATGACAGCTCCTTGCACATGCTGATATGAAGCTGTCCTCAGAGATAGGCTCTCCAAGGAGCAGCTTGAAGAAAGGTCATGAATATGCACTGATGAACTGTCCACAACAGCTTGTGTCAATGTCAACTCACAGAACTCAGGAAATTTTAGCTCAGTCTGCTCTGACCTCCCGAGTACCCGAGCCCACAAAATTCCAGTTATTCCCCCAGAGAGGACCATCACTTCTGTACCACCTCCCACAGCTCTACCACGCACAGCAGCAATCTGCCACTCCCAGCTCAAAACACACCCTATGGTGGGCTTTAAATGAAGGCAACACCTACAGGGATCTATAGGTAGGGTACCATTAAAGAACAACAACAAGTTGTACTTAGCAGAACACACAACCTTGGGTTGTATCAAAATCAGGGGAGCAACCACCAGTGCAGCCCAGTCGAAAGGCGTATCGCACTGAAACGTGCGCACACGCACGTCTTGCAGTTAGGAAGACGAGGAGAATTAGAGTGCCTCTGGATTCAACACAGAACTACCTTATTGCCTAATGCTTGTAATTAGAGGGCAGAATGGATTGGGAAGCTTACAAGCTTCTCATTCAATGAGGAACGGGGGATTTGCATGTGCAGCTTGCATAAGCATTACAGGAGCCACCAGAAAAAACGACTGAGGAGTCAGTGGGAAAGTAGACGTTGCAATTAAATACCAGCACACAATTATTAAAATAACTGAAGCAGCACAATAACTGCTTAATAGAGCTAAGCCTCCTGTGTACCAGTGAAATGCCCTGGAAGAGAGCTGAACTTTCCAAAACAAGCTTTCAGGAAAAATTCAGTTATCATCAAAAGCACCCCAAGCACCTGCAGAAACTAGGAGAGGAGATACCCCGAAGGAGCATGTGGTGGAACAGGAAAAGGCACGTGATGCAAAAGCTGACACTTGTTTCTGGGCTCAGAGATCTGGAAGACACAGCATTCTGCTGCAGAGATGGCAGGAACTCACTCTCCTGCTGCAGCCCCTTACTGTCTGCTCCCCCTGGAGAGCTGTGCCTCTTGGCTTTTCTTTACTAGCAGTCAGCACAGGTTTACAAGTTAAAAGAAAAGCAAGCACCAGTTTCCCAGTCACAACAGCTGCTCTTTACAATTGTCAAGGTGAAGTATTTCATTAGTAAAAACAGAGCTAAAGTAACTTTTTCAAATGAACTCAGGCAAAAAAGGATCAAATATTATCGCAGGTAACACTCAGACTAAACTGGGATAAAACTGAATTTTATTTGGAAAACACAACTCACTGTCACTTTCTCAAACTAGCCACCAAGTTCCCAAGTAGTCTCACTTGATAAACAAGAAGTGAGCTGTATTAACAGCCTAGCACAGTATGCTTCACTATTTTTTTTGGTAGGTGGTGGGAGAAAATGGCAACACACACATAAAAGCAGGAGCATGAACAGGAACATTTTCTACAAGCCCATATTTCTATAACTCATGTGGCCAGAAGCTGTGTTCTTGTTTACATACACAGCTTTGCCAACAAGAGTGCACAGCCCAGTGCTTTAACATCAAAGTTCATTTCATGTGCATGAAAAACTTCACCTTTCAAGGCTCACTCACTGGTAAAACTGAAACCTGACTTCTTTTTTAAAGCTTTTAATTATTAAATTTTGCACTTGTATTCGTGAAGAAAAAGAAGGTACCAAGTACAAAACCATTTTCACTTGGTATCCACCACTTTCTAGTAGAGTTCCACCAAAGATGCTCCTTTTAAAGCACATCAATACCCAACAGATGCAAAACACCATCACTTATCCAAGACAAAGCACACTAAACCTGGATCTTAAAAATCAAGCAATTGTCACTTCTCCTCACCCATATTTTAAACAAACAAAAAATGTGAAAAGCAGAATATTCCCTCATTTTCCTTCAAGTATTAAATCCTTTCTAAAAATTGAAGTCCACATACATAATTCCTTACCCTGTATGACTAGAGTACACCACACTAGCATCAAGCCCCAAATAGTCATTCGAGGGATCCCAGCACTAGCTGTAGGGCAAATGTAAATTTAGCTTTTAATCCTTACATTTTTGCCATTTCCAGGCATCATGTACCTCAAATAAGGAGCCTGAAGTATTATCCAGCTGGCTCGCTTTTAATGTGAACAATGTGAACAAATATTGCTTAACTATGACCCAAAGCCACACATGAAATGAGATTAAAGTTGTCTCTTCACATTTAGTAAGCTTCCAGTTAACATGCAAAACAAGAAGAAAGCTCCTTCAAAGAACAAAAACACAGTCAGGCCAACAGAAAGCAAGGGCTGTCTCTGACTGCAGCTAAACAACTTGTTCAACACATTACCCTCCTCCCACTGGGGTACTTGGGTGATTTTCAGAGAGGCCACGATCCTGTACCCATGCAGGGGGCTGCACTGAAGAGAGCTTGGGAGCCTGAAGCCTGAGTCTCTGCAACACTGCTGGATGACGTGCAAAGCATCATTCAGTTTGATGGCAGAGACATGTCAGCCCCACCAAAAGCTTCTTCAAGGCACACAGTTGCAGATACCTGTGCTATATTCTCCTGAAGACCCTGCGGGTAGTTTCTGCCACCCTAACACCACCACTGGCTACACTACAGTCACCCTCAATACACTGAGGAAGGAAACGTGCTCTGTCCTAGATGTGGGGACACCTTTGGGAAGAACCTGAAGTGCAATAAACTCTCGGGATCTTATTTTAATCCATCTCTCCAGAGCTGCAAGTCTTGCGTATAAATAGCTTTTTTTCCAGTGACAAAGAAAAAGGCAAATCACATCCCCAGTAGTGTTAAAACATCTTTAATCTGTAAGGTCACTGTAACTAAAATACCCAACTACTGACAACAGTCACCACTGACCTACATAGGAAAGACTACAAGAGTAGCTTTTACTGTCATGAATTCTCAGTTTTCAAATGATTACCAAGGGTGAACCACTTAGAGCAATGATACTCTATTTTGCAGGACTTAAAAATACAAGAGAAAAAAAAAATCCATCTGCTTACTTAGACCTTCCACAAGCCCCAGCACCTTTAATGAGCTAAAACAATCAGTGTTTTCTACTGAATACAGAGGATATTCCCCATATTGTTCTACTTACTGTGAAGATAGTCTGCCAGGTCACCACCATTGCAGTACTGCAAATCAAAGAGAAAGCTTAGTTAACAAAAGGCAAATCAATAAAGAGAGAGTCAACTTCACTAGGACAACAGGCTTATCATGGTATTTAAACATCAATAATCACACGTGTCAAAATATGCATTCAGAAGTTGGCAGGAAAAAGGCAGTATTGCAGCAGGTTCCTCTTCTGTCCTGTCTCCCCTACACCTTGTGTTGCACTGCAACCCACCAGCATTAACTGGTGTTCCTGCGTGTGCACCTCCGTGGGAGAAAGGTAAGACCAGAGCAAAGCTGAGGGTCAGCACTGGAGAGACCAACAGAAAAGCTGGTTAAGGGAAGATGGGGAGCAGCTGCAGCTGAAAACAGCAATTCCCCACAGCACATTCTGGATCATTATGGAAAGTCAACAAGACCTCAGAGTGAAGACTGGAGAGGAAAGAAAATATTCAAAAGCTATGCAGTGAGATCTAGGGAGAATATTTACCTTCCATGTATTTTTGGAGCAGATACTACCCAGTAACACCCACTGACCCTTGAGGTAAGGTGTCTGACTGATTAAACCTGTGCCAGCACCACATTCTGCCAGCAGTACTATGAAAAATCCCTCTGGCTGCTACCTTCACCCACACTGCTCCAGCTCTCAAAGGCATGCAGCTCCAGATTAGATCAGCAAAAGCATCACAGGTGAGACTGGGAGCAGAAAGCTCTACTTGTGTAACAAGGTGGTCTGTTTAAAGTAAGTTTATAAAAGAAAAGGGGGGGTAGAGGAGAAAAAAATAATAATAAGAGATGACACACTCACCTCCATAACCAAGTAGACAGAGTTTGCCAGTTCCTGGGGAAAGAGAAAAATGGAAAAAATGAGAAGATCTATAGATTGAAATATTTCACATGCATTATGGCTGCTGCATTTCTTTATAAAGGAGTAAACTGTGTTCTGTGGTATTCAAAATGAAAAGAGAGGAAAAACTTCATTTTAGATTAATTCCTGGAAGATTGCTTACTTTGAAACCACCAGGTATTTAAGCAATTTATTCCTTTCTCTGTGTGCATCTACTTAATCAAGCCAGCCTCCTGTACTGTGGCTTGGGCCTCCACGTTCCTTTCTGGCTCTTAGGATTAAGTGTGGCATGCAAGGCAGATGCTGGCACACTACTGTCTTAGAGCCTTAATCACATCCACATTTAATTTGGTCCCTTATAGCAGCTATGCCCACATGAGCAGCACTAGTCTGAACAGACAGACAACAGCAACACAACTTTGGGATCTGCAATTCAACCCCCACAGATGAAAAGCACACAAGAAATTCAAATTCATTTCAGGACAAAAAGGGAAAGATCTCAGGTCAAATGCAACAGAGGCCAATCCATTTCTACACACGTATTAACAGAGTGCTATTATCAGGTGGCTAAAGCTTTCTGGATTGTCATGGGGGTCAACACCATCCAAGTCCAGGACAAATGCTTGTCTTCCTAGGTTTGCTACAGGTGCTGTTTCTTACAGTCTTGAGAGGTTACCTCCAACCTTAGCTGATTTTCAGTGGCTCCCCGGCCTTAGGAAGCACGTACAAGGCAGTACATACACTGTACAAGCACAGGATACTGCAGGAAAGTGTCCCACAAACACACAGAGCCACACCAAGAGCTCTGGTGGCTGCAACACCCCACACTGATACCAGCAGCTGCCTGGCACTTGTTCAGCAGAGCCACCAAACCACTAGCAGGGAACAAACATGAGAACAGCCAAAGGGTCAACGTTGGGTAGTCGCAGAAGGGTGAACAACTAAATCCTCTTGTTGAAAAAGCAGTTAGAACCAAAACTACAACATGAAAGCCTATATGCCAAAAGTCACTCCTAAACTCAGGGCCCAGTCCTGGACAAGCACAGGACCAATTACCTGGGTGAGCAGAGCAGCTCTTAACACAGTGGCAGAGCAAGAGACTTCACTCCCTTTCCATAGCTCCAGGGCAACAAGCATTTACTCACTGGCTAGTTAGACACCTGCCTGCCTCATTCCTCCTCCAAGCCTGACTACCATTTCAAAAAGGCCCAGAATCCACCCTGCCAGACTGCTTTTTAGTTTCCAAGCAGTCTCCACTGTCTGCTCAGCCTCTTTCATCATGGTCTGCCCACAGGACTGTACCAGCCGTCAATCCTGTGCCAAACTGACTGCCTTTGTCAACACCTTGAATCCTCAGCACATCCCATCCTTTCTCTTGCAGTCCTCTTTTAACCTCAACAACATGACATCTGACTGTCCAGATGCTTGCTGGAAGATTGGTTGGAGGAAGGGGAGAAAGATGAGCTACCTGTGATTTCAGAGCCCCAAGCTACAGCTGCACACAGCACAGGTCACCTTCTCCCAGAGAGGCTCAAGGCACTGGGCAGTCCAGCAGCCTTGGCTTGTACAGCTCCCCTGGTTCAAGCGTTCACCAGACCCCAGAGCTGGCCATCCCCAGCTCACCCAGCTGTTCTCACCGCCAAGCCCAGCCGAGCTCTTTGAAAGTCTCCTCCTTTGTTCAGCAAGCAATTTTCTGTGATACTTCAAGGCAGCATTTGTTGCATTACCTTGATGACAAGCACTGCTTTAAGCAGGTTTTGTTTTCCAGATCCTGCATTTAAAAGCAGCACACGTTAAGTCGTCCACTTCGACACACACTTCATCTGAAGTGGGAAACCAGTCTGTGGTTAGAAGCACTAGCCCAGGGAAGCAGCACGAGAAAATCCAATCCCAGCTTTCTTTTCACGTGGCAAATTGCTGGGGGAAAATTTTCAGAAGTGTTCAAAGCCCACCAGCTCCTGCTGCCCTCAGCTGGGACAGTAGGTGGTCAAGGTTCATGAAAGACACGCAAGCCTCTCACTGCTCTGGGAGCTCCAGCTACGGATGTACCAGAAGATACAAGGACACACCAGAAGCCTGGTGCAGCTGCTCAGGGAATGACTGCAGAGCTGCAAGCCATGGAGCTCACTACAGGGCAACTGCTGAGCATGGAGGAAGTGTCTGAAGTGGGTTTTGCAGCCCACATTGAGTTCATCTCTGCCACAGCAACATTTTTCATAGTCACTTCTTGTCTAAATATGTTGTGATCACTAGCAGCTCAGTAACTCTACAAATTACTGTGTATAGAGGCAGCAGGGTTTGGGGAAGCTTATTATTACCTATATAGAAATTAAGAGGAAGTTTAGCTTACACAAAGTCTAAAAGGTACTTGCAGTAAGTCATTAGCCAACAGCTCATGTACACTGTACAGTTTGGTTCTTTTTCCACTGTATGTTATTTAAAGACTCTGAAAACAAACATCAAGTCATTGATTTTTGGCAGCCAGTGCGTACAGCAAAAGAGGGTTAAATAAGGACCTACAGAGGCAAGGGAGATGCTTTGCTCAACTTCCCCAGCAACAAAGTCACCTTGGCAGCTGGTGGTTTTATCTCTGCACCCCGTGTTGATGGGATAAGAGAGCAATGCCTGAAAGGCTTCTGGGAGAGAAGTAGGTGGCTTCCCCAACCGTCCACTGGCAACAGCACCCCCTGAACGTTCAAGCCTTACTAGGAAGCAGTCTGCACCCTGCTGCACACACCCCCACCACAGCAGAGGAACATTTAGCAAGTGTATTTTCAGATAGCAGACGCCTGTAGCAGGGATGGCACAACTTCCACATTCGCAACTTCACCATTTCAAGACCCACTTACCAGAAAGATTTGTAGGAATTCTGCCAACAAAACAAAACATTTATTTCAGGAAGAGCCCTGGAAACAAGCTCTTCTTTGGAAAAAGCCTTCAGCCAGTAGCTTACTGTGGTTATAATGAATACATCTGTCTAAAAAGACTTCTGGTTTCTCAAATGGGCTAATGGACTTCTCAAGCTGATTCAGCAGCAGAAACTATTTCCTTTCTATTTTTATCCATCCACAGTTTTTATCATTTTTTCATTAACAAAACAAGGAAAACATAATGTAAGGCCAATTTGCACGCTGCTAGTGTCTCTGAAAAGGAAGAGAATGCCCAACCCACTCATCTCCACATCAGTCACAAGAGTAATATTACAGTTTGTTGTATTTCTACAGAGGCTTCTGTCCAAGGAGCACTACAGATAATTTCCTCTGGACCTCTCACTCCCATGTACCAGTCTGTGCAGACAAGGCTAATCCTGTCACTAAACAAGCTTGACCAAGGGAACAGCACAGACACAACCCCCTAACTTTTCCTCTCATCACCAAGTGCAGCAGTACCCTGACCACACTCCACAACAGCACCAAAAGGTCTCTGCCAAAGACATTGAGCTGATAATTAATCAGTCTGGATCACTGCCTGACTTGTAGTTCTTGCAGCAGAGGCCCCAGCGATTAAGTTACAATTTAATTGAGTGTAAAAATAGGCAACAACCTCTACTGTCTACAAATAACGCACATCTGCTGACAGAGGACAAAGAAATGAAGAAACTTCATTTGGCAGTACAGCATCCCTCATGCCAGAACAGTGCTGTGTTCAAGCTCCCCACTGGGACACCGGGAGGGATGGCATTACACACATCAAGACCCAGCAGTCCCGTCTCCCTTTAAATATTCTCTCCACCCATACTGGAAGGTGGCATGATCCTCTTCTTGGAAAGTGTGTGTTTAGGTGTGTCCAAAGGGAAACGTCTGGGTGTACCCACAGTTAGTCATCCTCCTACCACAGCTTAAAAAGTCTGCGAGAGGAAACTTCCTCAGAGAAATCCTCCTCTGCACTCCACCACAGCGCCTGTAGCCTACCACCAACTTTAGAAAGGCATTTAGGAAGGGAAAAACGTTGAAGTTTAATTACACAACACTCCAAAACTGAATTAGATGAGCTTTAAAGGTCCCTTCCAACGCAAAGCATTCTATGATTCTATGAAAACTCCCTCAGCAGTGCAGCATTCTCACCAAGCTGTGTAGGACAGGTGTTGTAATAGACACCGGGATAAAACCAGCAAAGAATGGCTTCCACCTCACACAAATCCTCTTTTCTAGCCAGAGTAGGGGATGGAGGAAGAATACTTTGAAGATGACAGCATCTTTCAGATTGGAAGAGACTCACGTGCTGAGCACCCATGGTTGACAAGGCTCCTACACTGAACAGGAGAGGAGCCATACAGATCAAAGTCCCCCAAACTGGTTTAGTCACTGTCCTGAAGAACAGTGTACCATCACCTCTTTATTGGCCTCCCTCTCACGGCAGAGGTTCCCGCTGCAGCTCTCAGAAGATATCGACCCAGAGCAGGTGCCAAGCCCAGATAACCGCTGCACGCAGATCTCTACACGGGGCTAGGACTCGTCAATTGTACCAACACAACAGAAGCATAAAATAAAGCTGAAGGTCTGACAGTGGAAGATAAACTCAAGACCAACTGAAAGCTAAGCTTTTCTGCCTTTTTTTTTTAATTGTTATTTTTTAATGCTACTTCCCCAACTCACTGCAGCAGAGCCCTCAGCGCACTGCATCTTCCTGCTTTGCCAGCAGGATCTTGGGGAGCCAGTGCCCTTTTGGTCTATGGTCTCTTGTCATCAGTCTTCTGACAGCAGCACTGGAGTCACGAACACAGTCTGTAACCAACACAGTTCTGCTGTACAGAAACCAGCTCCTCAGCCAAGAGCACCTGGAAAGCCTCTAGCCAATGCAGGGGTTCCCAAGCTGGCTGGGCTCAAGAAACAGAGCCCACCATTCTCAGGGAGGGAAGAAACTTCTCAGACAGTAAAGTCTCTTGGTATTAGCTCACTCTGGCTCACAGCTTGGCTTGAGCTGGCTAATCTCTGAAGAGGGAAAGGAAAACCGTCATGCCATGCAAAGATTATCCCTTGACACAACTACGTGAACGGAAGCAAGATAACAACAACAACATCAGCCTGCGCTGCGGGAGCACCTACCAGCACTCGCGCTGAGGAAAACAGATCCAAGGCAAATAGCTGCGAGATACTCTCATGGCTTTTGACCTCATGCAGAAAGAAAAATGTATCTCGGAACCCATTGTGTTTCTCTGTTCTCTGGCCCTAGTGGTCTCCTGAACTTTAAACTCAGGAACAGATTTCCCATTCAGGAGACCACCATAACTCAGACGAAGGAAGGAAGGAAAGGAGGGAAGAGGAGAAAAGCTCTCAGTCACTGCACGCCAACCTACTCTCTGCACGGACACACAATGCCACAAAACCTTCTCAAACCCAGACACAGCTTCACAGCTGGACAAAAGCACATTTTAGGATGGACTTTAGGGGTTTAAGTCATGCAGTCAGTGAGGTCCTGAACCAAAAGAGTTAGCACATTAAGGAACCAGCAGCCACCTTCCTCCTGTGTATGGGCTGCACTGGAAATGATAATGCTATGGTAGCAGTCCCTAATATGCACGATCCAGGAGATGACGTGAAAGCAAAAAATACAATTATCCAGACTACTCATTCTGACAACTGTATCAGCACATCCAAGTCCAGCAATAAAGCCTACTGCTACCGACTACAAAGTGTTATCAGTCAGATCTTTGACTTCCCACAAGAATGAGGGCTCCTAATTTCTTTGTGTAGATCCCAGGAAATAAGCATAGGAAGCAAGACCCAGACTGGCCCGCAGACTCCTGCGCTGGCTCACGGCTGCATTCTGCTTCCCCCAGACCTGTCAGCTTGCTCCAGGACCCAGAGCACCAGGGGAGGCAGAGGGCAAGCAGAAGGGAGGCCCTGCAGCAGAGCAGTGGTTTATGGCCAGCCTCGCAGCAGGTAGACTTCCCTAGGACCAGTGGAACAGTGATGCCAAGGGCCAGCGATACCCTGTTCCAGGCACTCAAACAGATGCACTGTTTCTGGATGGGTCGTACCTCAGGGCAGATTAAAAATAGCAGGAAAGCCATCCTCTGGTTCTACACAGGCTTCAGGAAGGGAGGGAAAGTACTTCCCATCCCCCTGGCAACAGTCCCAATGACTGACTCTGTGACAAAAACAAACAAGACCACTCATGTCCCTGGAGCTCCTGTTTGCCAGGCAGCTAATGCTACCACAGACAAGAGGTAGGACAGTTGGTAAAACAACTCGATCTTCAAGAGACCTGAAGACATTTCACCATCCCTTCCACTGAACATAAGCTTTCTGCAGCTTCCTTCAAACCAGCCCCAGCTCTCTTCTCCTCCCCNGGGAAAAGCAGCAGCATCCCGAAGAGCCTGGACTTTCTGACAGGGACTGGAAAGACATAGGTCTCCCCTGGTCAACAGGCAGAAAAAGACAGAGAAGCTTCTTTAAACAAAAGCAAGCTTCTTTTTTGTTCTATTAATGCTATAAAGAGAAGAAACTTCAGAATTCTAAAAACAGTTATGAAAATACTGAATATCCAGTTTGCTTTTCTGTATTTATTCCTCATCTCCCCTCTGTATCACACTCATATCCTAATGTGAGCATTTAAGGTTGAATTCCCCAATTACCTTAAGCTCAGTCACATGTACTGGAGCAAAATCCTTGCATACCAGAAAGTTGCATATTTTGAGCCTGCCTAAAGAGCAGGAGTCATGGGGGAAGTGCTGTGGGTCGAGGTGGACAGTAAGGAGGGCTACAGAAGTGAATGTTCCAGTTTTAATCACACACTCACTGAGCCCCATTCACTTACTGAGCCACGAGCAAATGCAAGCAAAGCGACTCAGTCTGCAAGTATAATTTTATAACCAATTAATGTAGTTCTAGTATAGTGTTGGGAAGAGCTTGGTGTTTTTAACAGTGCATCCCAAACACAGGCTGATAATTTGCAGATTTTTTTTTTTTAAGCAACTCTGGAAATCAGAGGCCCAGCCTGTACAGGACTCCCTATGGCAGCTGCAGGACTGCCTGGCCCTTGCAAGTCTTCTCTTTTACACCCATTTATTTCATACTTCATTGACCAGATTTAAGAAAAGAAACACACAGCATGAAGGTGTTATAATAAGGAGTTTAAAGGAAAAAAACATGGGTTTTCTTTCAAATAAAAATGGTCTTAATTATAGGGGGGGGGGGAATCCAATTACTGGAAGTCAGGGTAACATTGGCTCAAATCTGCAGTAGTTACAAATTTAAAAACCAAAAAAAACCCCACATTTTAACATATTTAACATGCTGGCTACAAATCCCAATTAAATGATAAAAATAAGTGAAATGCAAATGAAGAAGCCTCCAGAGAGAGCAGCCCAACTACCCAGCTGTGTGCACAGGGACATTAAGCAGCACACACAGAGGGAACACAGAGGAGCCTACGTGCTCCAAACACATCCAGGGCTGTGTCCCAGCTCTGCCCGACACCTCTTCACTCTCTGCTGCAATCTGTGGGGTTTCCCACCGTGCCACCAGCTCTCACTCT
>VWZY01001955.1:56398-75492 GCA_013399075.1 Chloroceryle aenea
CTTGCTCTGCTGATAGGCAGTTTGGAGGGTGCTCAGTATCACGGTGTTCGATATCGTGTTGCTGAGCGTCTGCAGTTATCACTGTTTTCAGCAAAAATTAGGAACGAGCAGCACCTCGCAGTGTCAGGCCTTGTTTTCTACACAAAAGCGGTAGCTTCTTGATAGCAACGTCTGGCCTGTGGTCCATTGCCCTTGGTTAGGAGATAAATCATGTTCAGGTACCACCCTGCTCTTTACATTTTGGTGGAAAAACGACAGCATAAACCAAACGTTAATACCAAAGTAGCAGTGCCTGTCTGCTGGTAATTTGCATCTCAAATCCCAGCAGTTATTTAGTGCTTGGTGGGAACTGTATAAGTAATAAGGGTATTAATGTGTATTATAATGGGAATTAACATAATCTGTTGAAGTAGCCTTTAAACCAAAACCAGACTAGAGCACCTTTGTATTTTCAGCAGAAATTAATTTAAAAATGACTTAAAAAAAACCCTAACAATATATCTAATTACTTGTTTTCTTTTTCACTTCTAGGCCTGTGCCATACATGAGGTCTAAAATTTCAGGCTTTTTTTCGGTGTTCACAAGGGATTAATTAAAAAATTGAGACAGAAACCAGTAAAAATGGCAAATGAGATCAAACTTGCAAAAAAAAAAAAATCAAGCTGCTTGGCAAACAACAGAGGAATTCCTTTTAGCAGTTGTTAAAAGTCACCATCTCTAATGCAGAGGATAACAGTTGCAAAAGTTTAAGGCAGGAAGTGAAAAAAAACCCAACCACTTTTGAAACTTCTAAGATGATTTCTAGGCAGGCAAAACCTTGGATCCCTCTTCACTGGAAAACAGCCAGGACACCATGGTTAGCAAATGTACTCTTGCGAGAGCTGTGGTTAAATCTCTAGTGACCACAGGTGTTTCTGCCTTTACTTTCCTAGCGCAGCAAAGACACGCAGTCCTAGCGCCGGGCGAAGGAGGAAGTTGATACCACTGCTGCTCAATTAGAGGCCAAAATATCACAGCGATGAATGTTCTTTGTTCTGTACTCTGTGTGCTTGTTTGTTCCTTCACGTGTTGTTGGCTGTGAAAGAAAAAAAAAAAGTGTTTAACTTCAATCAGTTTTGCTCAAATGTGGGTTCTACGGTAGCTTTCTGCGTGCAGCTGTATACAGAGCCAGGTGGCAAAGTCAGCCTCCTCCCTACTGATATTTTATTTTTACTCTAAGCAAACCTGGTTTGTTTTTAAGCAAACTCACTGGATAGATTTCTGGTGAGTACGTGGAACTTCAAAGCAGCATAAGAATTGTGAGGTCTCTGCAGGGATCAGGACCGAGTTGTACTGGGTTCCCTGCACACGCGAGGCACGACACTTTCTTTGAAGTGACAGTTTAACATTTGTAGCAGTTAAATGTCTTGCAAATGTATTTTCCAAAAATAGACTCGTGAAAAGATTTCAGAATTCTACAGAGGTTAAAAAACTTACCCACAGACAACTAACAAAATATAATGCTACTTGGCAGCAAATACAGTTTGGAGAATTTTGGAGTGCACTCTGCAGACACATGGTATTAGCAAAACATTTGTTCGGTCGGGAACAAAGAGGGCTGAAAAGCTTGTTAATTAAAAGTAGGATTCCTCAATTATTATTTTTTTTTCCCTGTGTTTTGCTGATTAAATGCTTATGCTCTATCAATTCTTCCCTAATGTCCAGAATTTGATGAGAGTATGTTTAGGCCAACATCCAACAAATGCAATTCTGTTCTCCTCCCACAGTCTCCCATTTGCTAATGATAAAAGTACTACCACCAGCACGTACTCAACTACTTCCTCAGATGGAGGCATTAATCTTTGAGGGGATGGAGTATACAGTTCAATTTACTAATGCAAAACATGAGTGGGGGAAGATCTACTGCTGTGATTTATGATGGGTGGAGAACAATATAAGCATACACCCAACTGTGGGAAAGCTTGGAATATTTTCTTGAAATTCTTTTTCTAATGTAATTCAACTTTATTCTTTCTTTCTAATTCACACATGAAGGGAAGCAGCAGACAACGGATAGCTTGGTAACTCAAATGATACTCTTTTCCAATACCACGTTTTAAATATGTCCAAAATATGACTGTTTCTACCTGCTGGAATCCAAGAGTGCCATCCTTACCTCTGGGCTGCAGAGGTACGATGTAATTGTCTCCAACACCATCTCTATGCTGCTGAATTGGTTCAAACCACAGAAGTAAGAGGCAATATTATGCAAGAGCGAGCCAACTCAGAATAAATATTTATAGTAAAGACAAAATGAAGATTTCTGTTTAGGGCTAACTTGTCCTCAACATAGTCCAACCTATGGAATAAATTAGGTATATACTCAACCAGTAGCTCAAAAAGTAGGTACACACATAGGTACAACCACACTAGTTTTAAACAAGCTTTACCAGTAACCTGGAGCAACACAGACTTCATTTGGGACTGCAAAGTCTAACTTGGAAGCTGGGTGGATGCTACAGAGAGCTAGGGCTGCTGCATACTCCTCTGCTTGCTGCTATGTGTACTTTGCTGTAGATACCAGAGCTTCCATGGACACTTAACATGAGACTTCAGTCCCATCCTGGTGTACTCGAAGACACCCAGCCCTCTGTAGCATCCACCCAGCTTCCAGGTGGACACATATCACTGTGTCTTCTATGACAAGGGACACTGCATTGGCTTCTACCTAGCAAAGACCTTCATTCTCCCATCCCAAAGAACCTGTGTCAGATGTGTGACATGTTTCTTGAGGCCTAGCTACTTACTGCCAGCATCCTCTGTGGGCCAGGCAGCTAGCTTTCCCAAGATCCTAGTGGTTTTGCTTTTCCAGCTGAGCAGCTCCATCCTGGTGTTCCCCACACTGCCCAGTGGGAGATCGGAAGCCTCACTGCAGCCACCCACAAAGCTGAGCCACTTGTATCGGGAAGGTGTGGGGAAATCCTTGGCCAGATACAATCACAAAGAACAAGTTCTTTCCCTTCCTATGTATGTCTATTTTGAAATCAAAGTTATGCTTGATGCAGAGGGAATCTCCAAGGCCCTCCTGTAATCTTTTTATTACAGCAGTTGCCTCACAGACAGATGCACTAAGGGCCGGGAAAACAAATCACTGCTTCTGGAGGGAGGGAAATACCGAACTATGAGGCTTGGGCACATGAGCAAGATGTGACTGGACAAGTTACTGCACATGAACTTGAGTGGACAGAGCCTTTTAATTGTCCACACATCTCCTCTTTGTGTGAAATGAATGTTTAAGCCTGAAGATGAGTCTTAACATAAGCTGTAGTGCAGTCATAGATAGATTGTTGTAGATAGACACAGTCCTAGGTAGTGCTACTGATGCATAATTAATTTTCTTCACAGAAATGGATACTTCAAACTTATTCTGGGTACTTGATAGCCAAAAAAGATGGATAGAGTAGAACAAGAGAACAGCTCAGGGTATGGCTTAGTTTCAGGATACATCTGGATGAACAGCAGATACTGTACTTACGTGGATTCAAAATCTGATTCAAATTCAGACATGTTAAGACAGTTGCACATCCGTTTTCCACAAACATCCTAATAGGTGAGCATAATCTCCAGTATCTGGGCAGAGCCAATGCTAAGCTGAATGCTGGAATTTTTGCCAAATTCATCAAGGAGTGGAGGAACTGAATATGCAGTGCTTGGCTGAAAATCAGTTTGGTGGAAGAAATATGTGGAAGGTCTACAAATATCTGTACGTGGTAAAAGTAAATATTAGCCTAACACTAATGACTAGAAGGCAAGCTGCAGGCTGAATTTAATGGAAAATTAAAATGACATATTTTAATCGTACTGTTTTCAGGTGACTGTTACTAGGTTTGATTCTGGCTGTTACAGCAAGGGTAAGACAAAGATTACAGCAGAATTGCACCAAAGTCAAACCAGGGTGAGTTTGCAACACAGCCAGGTTGTGTTGCCTTTTTGGAGAGGTTAAATGAGCAGATTAATTTAGAGCCCCAAAGTATCTGTAAATTCACAGCAGCAGTGTAAGTTACATCAAGAGTATTTGTTCATACCTCACCGGGAATCTGCAGGAGGAACTGCGACTTACCAACTCTGGTAAAATGCTTTTCTCTTAGAAAGGGAGCAATCCTCCACTCACAACATCACCTTTCAGTCACTGAAAAGAGACACTCAGTGAAGTGATGGAGTTTACAGTCTGCTCCCTGCCTTTCACAGCCACCTGCTCCCCTCGCACAGCTGAACCAAAGACATTTGGATGGCATCAAAACATGGGATAACACAGCTGGAAAGATGAGTTGTTTAAACTGTTAGAGCATTGGGGTTATTCAAAGACCAGTTGCTGGAGCAGCATGGCATAGGAGAGGCAGAATCACTTTCCTTGCACTTCCATAGGCCTGTCATATTCATTCTGGATTTATTTACGCTGTGGGCCCCTTTATTGATTAATACTGCTGAAAGATTTAACTAGCCACTGAATTATCCTGGCAGGCCAGATCTGAGATGTTTTATTACCCCCCTCCCCACACACATACACCATCTCACTGAATAGACTTTATGAATTATTGAAGGTGGTGTTTTAATATACTCAGCAAGGTGCTCTGGCAAGAGGCTTCCTTGGTTCCTCTGGCATTTTAATATCAGATGTGTTTCAGCGGCTGGCAGAGGGCTCTGGGCACTAAAGGCTGTACTCAGTGTTCAAATCTGTTAGTGCTCACATCAAGGACCATTACCTAACCTGCCTGTCAAGCAGCTGATTATATTAAAATGAGGTTTGCCAATATATAAGAGTGCACCCAGAGCAGTCTGTTTTCAGGCTAATTGGAAGCTATTTCTTGCCAGAATGAACACTGCTTGTCCATAAATCAGCAGGCATCATCATGCAGTTCCTTACAAGATGTCATCTCTGGCCCATGCTCACCTTCCTCAGCCTCCCTCCACATCCACAAACGCACCTTGGTCTGTGCCACCTGTGGGGTCCCTCCTGTCAGTCCTGGTGAAGCCAAGGTTTGTTAGAAGGGGACACAGGCCTCACTTTAGCCCTTGCTCTGGTCCTCTGGAACCCCCCTCCAACACACGCTCAAGACAACAGGATCCTCTGCAGCAGCTCCAGAATGCTTCAGCGCTAACCCTTGCTTTGGTGACCTCTGTGTCAAAAAGAACTGCTCCCATCCCTTATCTTTTACATCTGCACTCATACTTTTAGGAGACCAGAAGGTTACTCAGCCTTCAGCCTGTCCTCCTCTCCAGATAGGGTGAGGGCAACACAAGCTGAGGAGGGGGCATGACACATAAGGGGAAACCTCCAGGTTTAAGGACCACCTCATTCTCCTGGAGAGAGCTGAAAACCATGGTCAGAAAGAACCTGTCAGCTCCAGTAGTGTTTCCAAAGCAATCCAAGTGGACGGTGAAAACACATTTACCACCTCGGGTGTCTTTCACCTTCCTAAAAGCAGCCTTAAAACAAAAGCCACCTATGGAAGCTAAAATACTAGAAGGCAGCAATGACTTCCCAGAGAAGCCTCTATCTGTCCTGTTATGAATCAGAGGCTTCACTGTTTTTCATGCACCAAAATCTGCCCGTCTGAGAGCAGGTTTAACACCCTTCCCCTTCTGAATTACAGCAAAGAGCCAGAGAAGGGTGCAGCTATATAGGAACGGTCACCTCTTCCTCTCTGTCATGAACCTGGGAAGTCTAAGAGCTGTAACAGCTTAAAAATGGGATTCTTGGGCATTTTCTTTGCAGCTGGGCTCTTTCAGGGGTTTGGTGCTTCAGCAGCACTGCCCCCATGGAGGGGAGGCAGGGCCAGGAGCACCCTGCACCTGGGACTGACTTCTACCAGCAAGCTTTCAGCTACACCTTGGGAAGGGACTGGTAATGAAACTTTCCTCTTTATGACTAACTGGCTTGGAGGTGTCTGTGTTTTCAAGTAGACTGGTAGCACATACAATTTCAAGTAGACATTGCTGTAGCCAAGGCCTTACTCATTCCATGTAAAGCCAGGCAGAAATTATAGTTTTCTTTATTTACAAACATAGGTAAATAACAGCTGTAACACTGAGGAATGTCCACAGGAGATACAAACAAGACATAAGGAGATTCAACAGCAATGAAGATCTTTCCTGCACAGCAGAGCACTGTCACTGCTGGAGCCTTTCTGGGGCAGGTTGGACAAACATCTGGCAAGGTCAAACCGTAGCCTTGGATGAGCAAGCTATGTCATGCACAGCTCTCTGCCCCTATCTGTGGGGTTTTTTTCAGTGTTCTGGTTTGGGGCAGAAGCTGAGACTTGTAAAAAGCCCAAGATGAGCAGTTAACCTCCAAGGTCCAAGTTAGGAGTAATCATCCCAGCCCCACTCCTACAGATACAAAGAAAGATCTCTTGGGAAAAAAAACCTCAGGCTCTTTCTCTGGACCTGTTATCAGCCAGCTTTTTCAACCGACAAGGACAGACTGCCTCACAGAAATGTAGAACTGGGCACAGATGCACCCTGCGGTGAGTCTGGCCCTTGCTGCTTGCAGCAGCAACAGCTGGGATCTGTACCCGTGTTGCAACATGCCAAAGCAATGATCCCTTGTCCTTGCACATTTCTAGGAAAACAGAGGGACAATTCTCCAGCACTGAAGCAATGAGTGATGTGGAAGAAGAGTTTTCAGTGGGACATTAGAGGAGTTTCTTTAGTGTTTAGTGCTTTCAAACTGATTCAAAAAAGAAAAAAAAAGAACACTGATCTACTAAGATAGTAGACCTGCCCACATCTGTACCCCAACACTTATTGCCACATAGCAAAGAGGAAGATCTAAGGGCAAGGAGATAATGAAATGAGTTATTTTTAATTCCCCCCCACACCCATCTGAGCTCTCTGCTCCACGAACTCACAAAGGCACTGCCCAGAAATGCAGTGTAGGTGAAGCACTTGGCTAGGACTGAAGCTGCTGACTTCCTGCCTGACAAATCAGAGGGGCATTTCTGAGACATATTTAGGTACTTAACTCCCCTAGATTTCTGTCTCTTCCTTTCCCTCATCTCTGTAAATGGCAAGGTCTTTGAAGACCTAATTTCTCATAATTATTTCTGTACTACTTTGATTTTAGTAGCAACTGTACCACAGTAATGGTTACATCCAATTAAAGATCAGAAACGTACACATCTCAGCATTTGTCCTTTGCTCTTTGTCAAATGCAAGGAGGAACAATCACTAATAGAATCAAATACCTGAGTGAAAGCAGGAGGAAAAAGGCTAACTCTGATTTAGGAATTCTCTGTCCATAGCTAATGCTCTCCCCAGGGCTAGGTACAAGCTGTGGGAGTTGTTCTGCTAATAAGCCAGGTTAACTCTCCTGTGTTCCACAGAAGGATTTGGTTTTTATTGACACTGAAGTGTTGCAGGATGCATTCACAGTGTATATCCAGATGTCAGGAAGACACTTGACCTGGCAGCACAGGACAGCAAGATCATCCAGAACTGTGAGGGCCATGAAGCTTTCCCATGACTCATGAAATTGTAGTCAAATATTCCATGACTCATGGATTAACCTTACAAAACCCAAAGGGAAGGAAAGCCATTGGGTTGTTGGTTGACAAGAGCCTTTTAAAATTAGCATGGCATAATAAGCAGGATACCAACATCCTCTTTCTGACTCTTGAGAAACTTGTAAGGAAGAGTTTTATCCATTCACTTATTACCAAGGGACCTCAGCTGAGGTTATGTAATTAGTATGGGACACTTTTTGCAGCTTCAAGGCCTGAATTAGCAACATTAATATAATCTGGTTACAGAAAGCATGACAGCATGCAAGAAGCTATTAATACTAGCTTATATTTAACTGTGGATCCCTACTGCAAATAAAATCTATCAAACACAGACACAGAAACCAAAATGTAGCCATAAATAAACCACAAGATAAAATATAGTAAACGAGGTTAACTGTCCTCCTTCTGCCATGGAAGGGGAGTCCAAACATACATTTTCAGAGTCCTGGGTGCATTCATGCTCCCTGCTTTGCAATGGATGTCCTAGGGAGCTCTGGGCACCGCTGCAACTACAAGATAATCATGGCAGTAAATTAAATAGTACAGACAAACCCTCTAACCCCACTATACCTCTATCCTGTCTGTAAAATTGGGTGAGTGGGATTGCAGAGTAGAGAAGGTGAAATACCTTAAACATTGTGGGGCCAATGGTCGATTGCCACAGAAAGGCCTAGGGTGCTGCTGGTTGAACAGGTATCAATTCCAGAACACCACAGAGGGATTGGCCACAAAGTTTGTCTGGAACTTACAGGGGATAGAAAGTGTCCCACTAATTTTAATTTGGCATTCAGTTGTGGCCTGACCCTTACCATGCCTAGGATCCTAATGGCCTGTTTGAATTCTGTTGTATGGACTTAAGTCTAGGGAGCCATATATTTTGCATTTAAAACACCACAGTCAGTTTGGTTTAAATGATACATATTCTATCATTCCTACAACACCAATTATGTTAGAGATTTTTCTCCTTCAGAAGCTACATATGATGGAGAGAAAAAATGGGCAGAAGTTTAGAGCTGAAATGGCATCTAGAGGAAAGAGTGGAACACTAAAACGTGCTTTTTTAGATGACTTGTTTATTTTTGGATGACATTATTCTGCAGTTCCTAAGACCAGAATTTGCTTGGCATAGCTTCCTTCAGATCTCAAGGTTTACACTGAGAATCAGATTTTTCTGTCAACAGCCTTAATCTTTTAAACTAATATAGCATCTTTCAAGAAAAACTCCAAGCACTTCATAGTCCTCAGGTTGTATGGTTTAAGATTACACTCAACCATCCTCAATTTAACATCACACTTGTACAGGAGTCTAGAGTCTCAGTCAGATGAAGCAAATCTAACCACATCAGCTTGGGCCAGCAGAGCAGCTGGCTGATGCCAGCCAACATGCTTAGGAAGAGAATTGTCTTGAAAGACATGTGTAACCACTGTGGCATCTGGGCAATGTGTCACCGGACATCAGATTAAGGCCATGTTAAAATGGTCTGCTGATACCTGTATGGGTACAGGCTGTTGTGTGAGGCACAGAAGAGCTGTCCCCATGACTGTGACATAGAAAAAGCCACTGCACATGAGTAGGAAACATTAGCCAGAGCAAGATGCTCACATTCTCTCTCACACATGCATATTCATTCTGAGCATTGCATGTGGAGCTGAGAGTATCAGGTCTTTGCAGATGGAAGGTTTAGTTTCCTTTACAGTGAGCTTCAGAGGAACAGTCCCCCATATCTACATAGAATACCCCTACAACTTTAAAAGAAATATATATAAAAAAGGAAAGATATCAGAAAAATCAAAACACAAACATTACCAGGCACTGCAAGGCAGAGAGCTTGTGGAGTCTGCTCTGGAGATTTTCAAGACCTGCCTGGATGCATTTCTGAGTCCTGCTATGGCAGGAGGGTTGGACTTGATGATCTTCAGAGGTCTCTTCCAACCCCTAACATTCTGTGATTCTGTAAAGGCAGCACTGTCACTGAGGATGAGAATTGCCACCCACAGACCCACCCACGTCAAACCAACCTGCCTCATTTGATCAGAGGAATTCTTTGTGGTTGGATTCAGTTAGAAAAGACCATGCACAAATAGGCCCTGAAGCAAATTACACCATTTTAGCAACATAAGCATACTCTTATCTGAATCATAGTAGTTCTCTTGTTACACAACAAATCAAGCATCCTCCTGATAATTGTTCAGCCAGCTCCCTCATGATGCAGGAGACATACGCTCTCTGCATCACACAGGAAACATCCTGCCAGCCCTGGCTATTGGCACAGCACGTAAAGGCTTCACTCTGCATCGCAGCAGCGAGTCACTGAGCATCCCTGCCCACAGGTCCCAAACAGCACCCCATGCTTGGGATTTAGAGTGGCTGTTCATCTCTTTTCTTCAGCAAAGCTCTTGCCAAGTCTTTGCGAGCTTTTAAGAACAGACTCACCAAGGTTAGGCAATTTCAGTGCAAATGTCTCCTCACTGGAGCACCAGAGGCTGTGAGTGGGAATGGAGAAGCACTGGGCTGTGAGACTGCCAGGCTGCCAGAATGCCCGCCTGATTACTTCTAGTAGGGGGGAAAAGATGAACCAATTCAGGAGAACATAAGTAATGAAGATGTTCCAGGCTCACGGTGTGCCGTGATTAAAGCCAGCATTAAACCTACTCTGTAACTACACAAAGTGACTGGCTTATGCACTGCTGGCTTACACAATGCCCACTTCCCCTCCCCATTTTCCAAGAAACCAAGACCTCTTTGCTTGTTTACCCACTAACTTCATTAGAGTGTAATACCTCTTATCAAGCAACCCAGTGTAACAGTTCTGCTGTCTACATGTGCTTTCTGGGAAGTTTCCAGTGGTACTCCTTGTGCTGATGGCAAGAACTGTTATCAATCAACTGTTTATAACAGACAACGATGCATACATAGCCTCTGTGAAGGGTTTGCTATACAGCTATATTTCATTTATCTTGAAAAGGGAATTAAGTTTAGCAAAGTTATCTCCTTGTGCCCTGGTGCCTTTGACATCTGCCCACTGCCCAGGCTAAAGACCAAAGGGCAAAAAGGGATTTAGCCCTTTGCTACCCACTCCTAAAAAGCATCACTCGGTGAATGTTAGGGTCAGGCTTGCTAATAAATTGAATTTAAGCATTTCTAGTGTGGGCAATATAGCATCTACCCACCTTCTACTCTCTGCCTGGAATATCTACATTTTAATACATACTTTTATAACAGTCCCTATAGGCATGACTGTCAAGTGTCTGGCTGAGCCTAGAAGCACAACAGGACAGAGCATTTAGAGAAGCAGGCTACTGGGAGATTCCTCAGCTCTTAAATGATCTCAGAAGTGACCTGAGTAAGCAGGAGAGCGCTTACAGAGCCTGCCTGAATGGATCCTTTTTGGAAATACAGACAGCAGCTAAAGCAGACTCCAGCAGTGCTTCTTGTCTCTGCTGTGTATATCAAATAGGACAAAAAAAGGAAGCCAGAAAAATCTCCATCTCTGACACTAGTATTTTTCTGAATCTCTTGAGATTTTTTGATAGTTTTCCGGTTACCTGAAGTAGAGATGATTTAACTTCACGTTATAATATCATCCAAGTATAGCCTGCTGTGTAAAATAAAACACTAGAGATACCTTCCAAAGTACAGCACAAAGAGAAGATAATTTAAGGTGTTTAAGTCTGAAGAGTCTGTCCTGTAAGTTTCAGGGCTAATGAATTCCTGATAAGAAATTCCCGAGACAGAAAACTCATGGTGGGATTAATGGAAAATAGTAAATTAACTTGAGAAGGCAATCAGAATTTGCCAAGCACGGGTAGTTATCCAGTCCAGACTGATGCAAGGAAAAGCTGGCAGCACTGTAACTTCCTGGGCATGATGGAAGATCCAAAGCAGTACAGAGAAAGAAACCAAGAAGGGGTGGTGTGGGAAAAAAAAGGGATAGAAAGAAAAAATGAAGAGCACATGGAGGTCTCCAGGTCTGGGCTACTGAGAAATGTCATCTGGTTAGACATAAAGCCTTGCCACAGATCATTTTTTTTTCCCCCAAGAATTGTCAAAACCTGCTTTTGCTTGTGCTACTAAGAAATCCAAAAACCCCAGAGACATTCCCAGTCCATTTTACAGCCAGAGTGCCATCAACACATCATGCCTATCCCCCTGAACTGGGCCAGGCAGAAATATCTGCTATCGCTTCCTCTGCCCTGCAGCCCTGCTCCCGAGCTAATGCCACAAGTGGCACAGAGCCAGGCAGACCCCATGAGACAGAACAGTGTGGGCTTCTTTGGGATTTCTTTTTTTAAACTGCAGACATTCAGTTCATGAGTACCTTCTGCAACATCTATGTTAGTGTGACAGACACAAAATAAAATTTCAGTGATTGCCCTGATGGCCGCTTACTTTATCCTTCTGTGTTAAGGCAAAATTGAACCTACGTAACATTTCTGTATTGCTGTAGCCAGAGCATTGGATGGCTACTCTCCCTACAACACTTTGCTACTGCTCTGGAATGTGGGCAGTGAAATCCCACAAGGCTGGTTTATGTCTTTATGTGCTGAGTTTTGAACAGGCCCAGTGGTACCAAATGAGCTGGTTTCCTGAGCTCTCTCAAACCTGGGGCTGTTGCACCATTCTGCTCCTGGGGTTACCAAGTGATGAAGCACAACAGCTTCCCAGACACTTGAGAAGTAGATGAGTTCATGAATTAATTTGTTAGCAAACATCTTTGGCTCCTTCATCAGCTCAGGCAAATGGAAATAAGAGCTCCAGTCTCAGAGAAACTCATGCCTCTGCTTGGCTTTGAGCTTGGGAATTCCCAAAGAAAGGCAGCTCTGAGGTACTTGTGTGCAGGCTGACAGCTTGTGTCCCAGGCACTAGGGCAGAAATTGGCAACAGAGCTCATGGTGAAAAGGCTGTTCTGTGTGAAAATGCACACAAGGACCAGACACTCCTCATCTGACACGGGAAATGTCTGATGATTTTTTTCAAGGTATTTTTCTTTGTATTTAAAGGCCATATTTCAATCACCATCAGTCATTTCCCCTCAAGTTAAAACCTGACTGTTAATTGTAGGCGTTTCATCTTGGTGAGGCTGTGAAGCTGGAGCCAGGATGGTGAAAATCCTGCACTCGGCACCAAAAGACTCCGCTGAAGCCTGTCATTTATCGCCTGAATGGAAAGAGTAACAACCCAACACAAATATTTGAACTTCTCTTTGTTCCTGGCAGGGCTCTTGCAGCACACACGCAAGCAAATCGCATTTGGTTTTGCCTGAATGGGAGAAGCAATAGAGACAGAGCTGGGTATGAATCAAATCCAACACATGGGAGAGGCAGATGCTGTTCCCAGGGCCATGCCCACGTGTGCAGGGCTAGAGCACCAGGAAGGGTAGTTTTATCAAGGCAGGGCAAGTTGGTTCCCAGAGCCTTATCAAGGTATAGATCAAGAACAGTTGTAAATTATGAAGAGCAGCACAGGGCAGAAACTCCACTGGGTAAATCCTCCACCTCTGGGGGTATGAGCAGAACCAACCAGCCATAAAAAACCACCCCCAGATCTGAGCAGAAGTCCAGGTGGTCCAAACCTGGACCTTCCTCAAAACTGTTTCAGACTGGTCACATCCCACTTGACTGGAATATAACCAGACAAATAGTGCCCTTCAAAAATAATGGAATTTTCTTGTCCTTATTTCTTAGTGAGGGCAGTGACCCCAGCTGCATGACCACACCGTTGTCCCGCACAGGAGCAGGAGATCAGAGGTCTCCACCTCCTGCAGACCAAGAGGCCACGAGCAGACTTGGTTTCACTGACAGCACTGGTGCAATTTCAACAGCCTGTGGAAAAACAAATGGCTTGTCAGTTGATAGGCCTGACTCTCTGGCTCACAGCCCAAAGAGAGAAGCAAAGGAATCAGAAGACAGCCTTTGAGTCAAACACCCTCCACAGAGGTGAGAGACCAGGATTTTGCCAAGGAGCAGCAGTGAGGGCACAGTCTCCCCAGCTGGGTGCTGCTGTGCTCTCCCTCCTGGCATTGGATTTCACCACTGCTTGTCTACAGTTTAGAGTGTGTCCCTGGTGACATAACTTGTAATCAATATAAATGGCAAGATTAGAATTAACTTGCAGTATTTCTCCTACTGCTCACCCTGCTCTAATTCACCACAGTTTGGTAAATACTTTATTTAGGCTTTTATTCTGACCTTAAAAACAAATAAAACCAAAAAAAAAACCAAAAAGATCTGCTCACACTCATGGCTTCAAGAGGAAACAAATGAAGGAGAAAGTCCAACAGCAACACTGTCTTTGCTGCTCTGCCCGTACAGATGGGCTCAGCTGCTGCACAAACCAGTCCTACAGCAGCTCAGCTGCTTCTGCAGCACTGGGAACACCAGCCCAAAATATCAGCCTTCAGAAGTTCAGTGCTGTGATGGATATTCGCTGATAGACGTTTGAATTATTTCTTAACACCTTTCAAAGCTCTTCACATCCATCTATCCCAGTATGCTTCAGAATCCAGGTTCAAGCGAGGTGAGAGCCCTGAGACCGTACAGAGAACAATGCTACACTTTCTCTCTATCTGCAGTGAGATTACAGCCCAGGAGCTCCACTGGGAGCACCTGCCCAGTCCAAATAAAGCTGAAGATAGCACATGCATAAACAC
Source organism: Chloroceryle aenea (assembly GCA_013399075.1). Lineage (NCBI taxonomy): Eukaryota > Metazoa > Chordata > Aves > Coraciiformes > Cerylidae > Chloroceryle > Chloroceryle aenea. The sequence continues at coordinate 70,593 of VWZY01001955.1, forward strand.
ACACACATTACAAGGACAGGCAGGCATGGAGCTATGCCTTTTGGTGCAGTCTGTTGGCACATATTTGTTTGCTCACCCTTAGCGACATGGACAAGAAAGTGGGAAGCAGAGGTGAGTTAAAAACAAACACCCTAATTGTGTTTGCAAGGCTCAGGATAACATAAGACCACTTCCCATGCTTTGGGAGCACAGCAGAGAGGGATATTTCTTCACAGCTGGTAAAGCAACCTCTTCAGATATTTGTCAAACCCATTTCCCTTGGCAGCCTCCTGTCGGGACCCAAGGAGACAGGAACTACTAAGAGATCAACATCTCCCGATGAGCACTTGCTGAGTCAGCCTGTATCAATCTTCAGATACTCACGGAAGGAGAGACACTATCCCTGATGGGCTTTGCCCAGCTTCTGTAGAGGTGCTGGCTCACAGCTACAGTCACCTCCTCGTGCCCACACCAAAGGGCTGGGTAGAACAGAGCAAAACACAAAGCCCTGCACTTCTGGTAACATGAGAGGCAAGGGAGCCAGCACTGGCTCCCAGTAGGGTGGACAACAGTAAATAAACAGTGCAGAAAAGAGCCTTTTACTCTGCTAATGAGAAACAGCTTATGCCAGTGGAAGACCAGCAGAAAAGAAACACTGGGGCCATGCCCCTTCACAGCAACAAACAGAACAATACAGTTTGAAACAGATCAGTGGGACAGATGACTGGTGAGCCATACTTCAGAGCTGCTGTGACAGGGCGTGCAGTTCTTCCATTACATCACTGCTACCTTGCTTGACCCAAGGGTTAAGAATAACAGTCCAGCTCCACTGCCTCATGCTGCCAGAATGAAGCTATTTACAGACAGGCTTCCTAAGGCAGCCTGGCAGGCTTGCAGGGAGAAGAGCTTTGAGAGGTAGGACCCATTAGTACCCCCCAAAGGAGAGGGAGGCCAGTCAGGACATGACTTCATTCCTATAAATACAAGAGGTGCCAAGAGTTTGGCATGTGCTTTGCAGAATAGGATTAGCATGGGCCCTGCAAAGCTCTACTCGCCTGAGCACGACTTTTGCTTAGGGGGGTTCTGATCTCACTTGTTTATACCGGTTGTACATGATCATGAAACCTTCCAGAGCCAACAGAGATGAAGGAAGTAAATTCCTGACAAGTTACTCTGTCCAGAGTCAACCCCCTCTCTCAGTAGAGGGCTCAGCAGCCTACACAAGGCATTGTGTTTTTCATGACACTAGAATAGGAGCCATGTCCAATTTCTGGACAAGACCTCCTGCAAGCTTCACTCATGCTGACAAAGACAGCTTAGAGTCCCCCTCTCACATCCCCCATGATGGACGAGAGGATATGAGTGAGATTGGGCATGGAAGTGCTGTGCAATCTCTTGCCAAGTGCTAAATATGATCTATCCTCCCTGAGAAGCAAAATATCTGCACCCATTCAAGCACTGGCAACAGCAGGAATTCACTTGCTTGCAGGGGTACTGAAGGAGAAAGAGCCAGTTGAACAGCTGGAGTTAGAGCAAAAGTGCTCCACTCTTCTTCAGGGTCTCCTTACACACCTTCTCCTTGCAGCCTGGGAACTCTGCTGAGGCCCAGCAGGCACATATGGACAGGTACTTTAAAGCAGCACCACAGACATCTGTCAGATGCCATCACACAAATCTCCCCTCCATAGATCCTTCCAGGTCACTCCAGTCCAAAATTTCTCCCAGCTTCGTATTCCCAGGTCAGAGTAGTGGAGATTCACCAGATAGGATGTGGTGTTTCTGATCCTCATGACCCTGGGCTGAGGTCATGCTATTGTCTAACAGGTGGCCATCCATTATACAGAGATAAGAGGTTCTCTAACCACTAGTGCCTGCAAAGCTCCAGAATCTTCTGTCCCAAGAGATCATCAACTCCAGCCCAATCTGTGCATTTTTTCAATGGAGAGGGAGAACTTCATGGCAGCAGATAAAGGCAAAAAGGAGGACGAACACAGCAGTGGGAAACGGGAGGGTGAAAGCAGATAACCACCGTAAAGCACCGAGCCCTTTGCTTCTGCATGCTCAGGAAATTAGAGCAGTGAAGAGACCAGGCTGAGCATTAGCGATGACGTTTCAGATAAGTTCAGGCACAGCAATGCAAATAAGCAGGGCAAAGAGTTGCCATCACTTGCATGGAAACTCCTCCCTGTGAGCTCTGCTCCGAGGCAGGGCTTCAAGGCAGGAACACAGGTTCCATCACAACAAGCCCTGTTGGCCACTCCATTACCTGGCAACTTCAGAAACAAGCAAACCCGGGCCATGGCACTGCCTCCTTACTGCCATGCAGGAGCTGATGTGTGCAGCGTGTAGCTGTCATCCACGTAAACAAGGAGGAGCAAGGGCAAGTCCCCAGAAGCAGAGGAGTTGCAGGATGCAAGATGGACACAGTGCTTTAAGATAGCTGATGTTGGACAATTGACACATGAAGACCACCCAACACCATCATTTTCTATTCCTCATACACACCCAGCTTCAGATTCAGAACAACAATCAATTTCTCAGGCTGGGAAGAGGAAGGAGATAGTCACTGAGTTTCCCTGCAACCACCAAGCCCTCTGCCTTACTCTGCAGGGAAAGCATGCCTGGGGCCAGCCTGGCTTGGCTATTTCTGCAGTACAGATGGGGTGGGAAGAAAAATATTACCCTCCTTTGAGATTTTGGAGGGGCTCTGCATACAAACAAGGCTTTCACAGTCATCACCTGTGCTCCCCCCAAAACTCTCCTCTGGTCTTGACAGAAAGGAAGAGACCAAACATCTGATCTGGAGTAAGAGACCCTCTTGCTCCTAAGGTTTCCAGCTGCACAACACATTGACTCGCTTTGGCTTGTCAGACGTGGGGTGAGAGAACCTCTCCCCAGAATGTGCCCTTCCTCACATGAAGCCCAAAGAGGAGTTGTCACAACCCAAGCAGCATAGCCTATAAATCTCGACACAGTTCATTGGGAAGCTTGTGAAGTCTTGTCCTCGCCTCTACAAAGTGACCCTGTTAATTCAGCTCTTCCCCCGCCCAGCCCTGTTTACTGAAAGCTGCTCAGATCACTGAGCTAGTAAAAGGCAAAACAAACCCAAACAAATAACAGAAATGACACCCAGGTCCTTCCATACCATTGAGAAATAAGCCCACTGGAGCTGGCAACCTAGTGCTGAGCTAGAATTTCACTGCTGACAGGATCATAAATCCCAGAGGTTTGGGATTTATTTTTTTTAACCAGGGACCAGAAATTTTGGGTGGAGGACAGGAAACTGCTCTGGCAGCTCCTGTAATAATTTTGTTAGTGCCACAATGTCAGCAATCACTTGTACTACAGGAGATGCACAGACAGCCCCTCTGCTTCCCCATTTACAGCTCTAGCACATGCCTGCAGCAATCCTTCATGTACCATCCAGCTTTAATGCCCTCCCCTATTCTTAGCCCAAGCTGGTCTTCTTATAGACTATTACGCAGCTATGTACTCCCTGGTTTTGGCTGTCCCATCTCCCTCCCCTGGCCTGTTCCAGCCCACAAGGCCAGCCAACTCCCACTTGTCTAGAAATTTCAGAGAAAAGCAAGCAAGTAATCCACAGCATCAAGCTTACCAGGAACTTCTGGGACACAAAGAGCTAGGACAAGCCCCCTCCCCCTGNGTGGAGGACAGGAAACTGCTCTGGCAGCTCCTGTAATTTTGTTAGTGCCACAATGTCAGCAATCATTTGTACTACAGGAGATGCACAGACAGCCCCTCTACTTCCCCATTTACAGCTCTAGCACATGCCTGCAGCAATCCTTCACGTACCATCCAGCTTTAATGCCCTCCCCTATTCTTAGCCCAAGCTGGTCTTCTTATAGACTATTACGCAGCTATGTACTCCCTGGTTTTGGCTGTCCCATCTCCCTCCCCTGGCCTGTTCCAGCCCACAAGGCCAGCCAACTCCCACTTGTCTAGAAATTTCAGAGAAAAGCAAGCAAGTAATCCACAGCATCAAGCTTACCAGGAACTTCTGGGACACAAAGAGCTAGGACAAGCCCCCTCCCCCTGGACAAACAGCCTCTGGTGTTGCTTCTGCTGCTTACAGCAGCAACAGGCTGAGCCCTGGCTCGTACACCATGCTCACCTGGCAGAGGGGATGGAAAAAGCAAGGTGGCACAGCTGAGAGGCAGCTCTGGTATTTGTCCTCTCACAGACTGCCTGCAAGAAGCAAAAGACAGCTCCACCTTCAGGAGCTGCAGCAAGGCAGAAAGGGTTCAAGACCCCCTACCCACCTGCTGATATAGGGCATCATCCAGAGCAGCTCCACCTGAGCTTTGGGGCTGAGCCCCCCCACCTGCTCTCCTGACACACAGCCACTGGTTAAACTGAGGGCTGAGGAGGGAAATGTCACTCCTGAGAAAGTAGAAAGTCCCATTTTAGAAAAGTCATCTGGGGTAAGGGCTGAAGATCTTCCCCTCAGCTATCAGGGGACTGTGGGAGGCAGGAACCTTTTATAGCACACACGCCTGTTTATGATTTGAATCAGCATGTAAAGATGAGTCTCTTCTCAATAACTTTATTGTGTTTCTCAAGCTGTTAAGTCCCAGGTCTTGACTGAGATGACTTACTGATTTTTTTCTAAATCCCAGCATTGCAGTGGCTTTGTCAGTTGAAATCTGGTCCTGCCCACCTTTTATTTTACTTTTTTCCTTCTGCTTTTCTTGGCAGTACCCAAACAAACAAACAAAAAAAAAGTGGCTTTTCCAGCTAAGGATGTTGTTGCCAAAAGAAGCTGTGGATGCCCCCTCCCTTGAAGTATTCATGGCCAGGCTGGATGGGCCTTTGAGCAACCTGGTCGAGTGGAAGGTGTCCCTGCCCAGGGCAGCGGGGGGTGGAATTGGATGATCTGTAAAGTCCCTTCCAGCCCAAACCA
>VWZY01001955.1:77614-98351 GCA_013399075.1 Chloroceryle aenea
CTGGGCAGGGTTCTCCAGCCCCCCATCCGCTCACAGCTTCGTCCTTACGTGGCTCAGCCCCTCTCAGGAACAGCACCCGGCCTGCCCAGACCCAGAACAGCAGGTGGCCAGCCTGGCTTCTGAGGAACACCCAAGCCAGGGAGGTCCCTACGTGAGGTTTGCACTGTGATTCGCACCTATTGCCTTTATCCTACGACCCATCTGCAAAGGCAGTTGTAACTGGCTGGCATTTCTGAGCACACCGTGCCCAGCGGGGTGGTTGCAGAGGCTGATGTCCCCTTCCTGGGTGCCGCAGAGCCCCCCACTCCGCTGGGCACAGGGTGTGCTCTGTTTCGGGTCTGTAGAGTGGATCCAGCCTGCTTCGCCCAGGCAGGACTGCCGTGTCCCCATGGGAGCACCAGCACGCTGGCTATAGTGGTATCTGTGCCGGGGACATCTGCTTCTGATGCCTCAGCACAGCCGACTCTGCACTGAACCAGTGACCTCGACGGGAAATGCTCTGGCTCCCATTTCCACCCCAGGGAAGCTCGAGCTGACAGCAATGGCAGGGAAGCTTTGCTGGTGGCCTGGGGGACAGCCAAGCAAGCTACATGCCGGGAGGAGACAGCAGTGTTTCTCCTTGGGGGTTGTCCAGCAGCAGCAGAGGCCCAGTTCCTGCTGCATTTCTGATCATCCAAATGCATAACTTGAAGTAGGGAAGGGTGTTGTGAAAGCCTTTCCACGGGCTTTATTTAAATCTCAGTCCCCCATGTCAAATAAACTTAGTTTAACCTGATATCTTGCTACCGTGGGTCCCAGCAGCACTGTGACCACACCAGCACAATCATAGGGCCACTGGTCCTTCTCACCACAACAGGTGCCTGGTTTGGGCTGGAGAAGCTGTGGAAATAGAGCTAACCATGTCCCTGCCTCCTCTGATCCTTCAGGTGCAGCTTCTAGATAGGGTTTTTTTTTGGAGGAAGACACACATGCACACACACACACAAAGAAGAAGAAAAATATGGAAGGTGTCTTCCCCTAGAAGCTGTGCTTCTATCTGTCTTATCTTCAAGAGGAATCTGTAACCTGCTGTCACCCCAGCAAGGACTAAAAGCCTTGTCTTCTTGGCTCCAGAGGGGAGAGGGAGAAAAGTGCTGTGAACAGAAGGAAAATCCCATATCCCACGATGGCAGCCCGCCCTACCCTGCCCCTCCAGCCTCTGCTCGGCCTGGCAGGCAGAGGTGGGATGGGCTGCTGCTCTGAGCAGAGCAAGACTGATACAGGGGGAACACCAGAGTCAGCTTTACTCAGCACAGGGGGCTGCTCTGGGTGAGGTTTTTTATAATTTTTATTTTAAAGGATATTTAATGGTTTCATGGGGAAGTTTCCATTGACTCATGCCCCATAAAATCACACTGCAGCACATCATCCTGAAAATAGCTGCACCCTGTGAATGATTGGGACTATTAAAAAATGCAAATAGCAGAGAGGGAAACTCAAGGTGACCCCTTTTTTCTATCAGGAGGCAACTCTGCACTTCTCCTGCCCTTCCTGCTGTGCCATGAAGGTTTTGCAGCATGCCCTGTGGCACCAGGACCAGTGGAGCAGCCTTGAGTCCCATGGTGACATGCTTGTGGCTCCCTGCCTGCTGCTGGGTCTCCCGCAGGAGCTGGCCCTGGCAGGGGCAGCAAGAGGCATTTCTGTGGGAGAGTTACAGAGCAGGGCAGAGAAGAGCTGTGTATCCTAGCAGCTGTTGCCCATTCCCCTCCTTTAACACTGCTTGACAACACTGGATTGGAGGACCCTGGCCTTCCCAACATCTCTATCATGATTCCTAGCACAGGTTCTCACTCACCATTGTCAATGACTCTGAGATGCCCAAATTATACCACAGAAAGTGGATTAATAGTGAGGAAAAAAACCCAAAAACCCTAACACAGTATTTGACCTCCCAGCAGAGGCATCAAGAGGAGTCTGAGACTGACTGTGCAGTATCCCTCCTCCCTCCAGCCCATCCTCCACAGGACAGCCAGGTATGAGAGTCACAAATGAACATGACACATCTTGATCCCTCCTGAAAATAACCAGTCTGAAAGAGGAACTCCAAGCGCACGGATTAAGCTGGGGTGGTGGGTGTAACTGCACCTCATTTGGCTGCTCCTCACGTAGAGGTGAGGCTGCTCCAGCCTCAGCAGTCAGCACCTTACTGCAGGTGGCAGGCTTGGTCTGGCAGAGGACTGGGAGAGCTCAGTGTAGGCAGCCAAGGTTTATTAGAGAAACTGTTAAACTCAAATGACTCGGATACAAAGATAAGCTGCGCTGCCTTCTAAAAGGCAAAGGTGCTTCCGACCCGTAGAAACTGACACAGGTTGCCGAGACATCAGTGACCACAGCAGGTTTGACAGTAAAATTATCACCTTGCAGTACATCTTAGTGGAGTCAAAGTTTCTTTCTACCTAGTACATCCAATAGGATGCGTACATTGTGTCAGCATGTAACTACCCCTCTCGCCTAGAGCCTTGCTGTCTTTCCTCTGGGATGTTGCCATCTCTCTCAGCAGCATCTCTTCTGCTCCCATTCCAGCACAGTGGCTCCCCCCTCCCTTATTTACCGTGTTTAAACATCCAAAGCAACATATCTCTACAGAACAGTTCTAAATTCAATGTTAGGCTGCTCTATCTTTAACCAGATGGGAGAATAAGAAGGTGCAGAACTCAAAAATCTGTTATTAGACCTTTAAACTAAAATTAAAAAGAAAAAAAAAAAAAAGCATTGTTCATTTCTCATGGAGAATTCAAACCCTTCGCTGGCGCGTTCCTAGGAATCTTGTTCTGCTTGCAACAGTTAGCATCATGGGATCATATCCACCTCCCCTCCCTGGAGCACCATGGCGTTGTCTGGTGTGTGGGATGAGATGTCATAGGGCTGCACACATCAGTGTTGCTGTCCACACGCTCATCAGCACGAGGCTGGCTGAGAGTCCGAGCAGAGGGCAAGCCCGGAGGGATGGGGAGGCCGAGGTGCAGGAGCAGACCTCGTAGCCGTTTTCCGAGCGGCTCTGGTCATGCTGCCCTGGTTTGGAGCGTGCCCCTGTCCTGCTGCTCCCGGCTGCTTCTGGGGAGTCGGACTGCATGTCGCTGCACACCAGCCAGTCTCTAGCGATGGACTGGGGGTAACCAGGCTGCGCCTCCAGGTCACTGTCCAGCACTTTCCAGTACTCCTTGCCCCTGAAGAAGTAACTTGCACCTGTGAAGAGACCAAAACCCAAAGACAAGATGAGTGGTGATGGGTCCTCTCCCAGTGGAAAAGGCACAGGAGCACTTGGAGCAGCAGAGGAGCACTCCCACCCCAGCTGAGCCCCGGGGAGTAGAGGCACATGTGACACCACTGCTTGTTGCCAGTACCCCCGTTCACTGCAGGGGCACAGTGGCTGCTGGTGGGATGCTCAGAAGGATGAATGCTATACCCAGCTGGAATCTATCACACCAACCAGAAGCCGAGACAGATGGGAGGCGGGTGGGGAGATGTTGCCTCTTCTATGGTGGGTCCTAGAGCAGATCCGTCCAGTACCAAGGGTGTGCAAGATAAAAAGTCTAGAAAACCCATGGCTGGACACATCATACACATCTCTCAGGGGCCATCGGTGGATAGTTTTCTAACAGGGTATGGTAAGGCTGAAGAAGACCTCAAGTACCAGTTAATGAGCTGAGGTATATGCTGCCATCCCTGGGCTCAGGTAAATAACCTGAACCCAGCAGGGCCCTGGGAACCTTCTGCTCTTGTTTGAGTTATTTCCATTCTGAACCAGGAGGTTGTGAATTCTCTAAGCAGGCCCCATGCTCATGGAGGACTCCTACCCACCTGAACAGTGAGGTGCCCTCAACAGCTTTGGAAATTCAGCTTGAAAAGCCTCCAGAAACGTCCCTCCCCAATGCCTAGTTGAATGCTTGCTATTACACCATTAAGTTGCTGATAAATAAAACGTGGAAGTGCCACTTTGTTATGAGTGACTGGCTGGTTGTAAACATCCCCTCTGACAAAAATTTTTGTGATCTTTTCAAAGGGAAGAAACTACTGAGAAATCTCAACGCCAGAAAATAATTTGTAACTCTGGGGGAAACATCTCCTTTAAAAATATTTTCTGTCTCCATCCTCATTTATCTAGCTAAAAATCCAGTGACAACAAATTCAGCAAGGAGCAAATCAACATGTATTAGGATAAAAATCACTGCAAAACAACATCAACTGTGTTCTTTTAATAAAACCAAATTATTAGGCCCCCAGGATATTTTTGTTGTCTGCTTGAAATTACAGAGTCTTTTAGCAAGCAGCCCAGGGAGCTCTGGCTGGGAGCCCACCTCCCTCTCCAGCTTTCAGACACTGGGAACTGTCGTCCCATCTGGGGCTGAGCAGTTTATGTCAGCAGGAGCAGTAGAAGGGGCTATAGCTCAACCACAAATGAAGCACTGTTGTTTTGTTGGTTTTTTTGCCTTGTGTTTTTTGAACTGGCATATGGACTCACCATCTGACCACCTCATGGCATCATCTAAAGGGCTTGGTATTCCCTTCCACAGGATGGTCTCTGAAGGGTACCCAGGATCCATCCTCCGCTCGTGGTCGTCATAGCACCAGTAGAGATTGTCCTTAAAGAAATAAGTCTTGTCATTGTGGGCCCAGGAAAAAGCAGCATCGATTCCTCCCAGTGGCAGACCGAAGTCTGAGATGGGCCGTGGGTATCCTTCCTCCACATTATTGTCTTTGAAGACCCAGTATCTGTCTCCTGTGGAAATGAAAGCACAGAGCAAAATCACATCTATTTCACAGCCAAAAACCAGAATTCCCCTACAGATGAGCTGATGTTTCATCATCTGTTGCTGTGACAATCCTCAGGACTGAGCTCTTGGCTCAGGGTGGGGACAGGAAGGCAGCAGCCTGGTAGAAAACCTCAATATTTGAAGAGCTGTGGTCCTTTGTGTTAGGCTCTCCATGAACCATAGCCCCACTTTGCTCCTGAATGGCTGCAGGAGTGATGGCCCCAGAATATGAACATGCCAACAGTGTTTGTATGATTGTCACTTTTATCTATTTGATTGTAGCATTTGATCTTCTGCCCCTTTGATTTCTGACTGATACCCAACTGCAGGAAACAGAAAGTTACATGCAGCCTTTATAGGCAAATTGAGTACTTGCTGCCTTCTATTCAACCCCTGAGAAGCAAAGTGTAGTCCCACTTTGGAAGATGCATTGCCACACTTTTTAGAGCCAGCCAGGCTGAAGGACTTGTAGATTTTAGGGGATGTAAGAAAGGTGCAGAGGGGCTGAACAAATCCTACCTGAGCAGTGAGCTGCTCTTCAAGTGTCCTATACAGACGCCTCTGCTGGCCCTATCCTGGGCAGGGGAGAGCTGTCAATATGTTGGCTTTTTTTCTGATAAAAACTCACCCCTGGTCTGTGGCAGAAAAGGAACCCAGATCTCTCAATGCCTACATAATCCTCTAGCCCCTGGGACAGTCCTGTTTGTACCTTGTCTCTTTGGGAACCTGCAATGTCCTTTTAGGTATCACACAAACTATTTTAAAGATCAGGCTTTTTGCTCCCTTGGTTTTCTAGAAAACCTGAAGAGGCACTTAAATACACACCCATGTATCAGCAACAGGACCTTGGAGGCTGGGGTAATTTGTGTGCTTTGGTTTCTGTCCAGGGATCAGTGAAACAGCACTGGGAGGGAGAATGAGATAGTATTTTATAGCCAGAAAGAAAATCTTGAGTTTAATCTTAGCAGCCTGGCAGGACTAACACACATGCAGTGGCAAGGCTCCAGCTGTGGCACAGCTGTAGTTCTGGCCTCACAAGCAGCCAGGAGGAGACCCTGGCCCTGAGCTGATGGGTGGCCGTCTGTCCTCGGCAGGGAGAGAAGGGGAAAGGGAAGGAATCGGGTGAGTTCCACTGCAGTCTGCAGACCTGGCTGGGAGGCTCCAGTGCCTGGCGCAAGGGCTGCCACGCTCCAGCTGGCCCCATTCCCCCCGGCTTAGTGGAAAGGCAGAGTGGAGCATTCTGCCCAGGGCAGCTGGAAGAGCTCTGCCTGCGATTAGAGACACTGCTCTGAGCACAGAGGCTTGTGAGAGACATAATCCGTTCCCCCAGCCTCGCTGGAGGAATTGAAAACAAGTTATCGCTTCCAGAGTGCTGGGTTCAGCACTTCTGAAACCAATAATTGCACCACACTTGGCACAGAACAGTCAGGAGACAAAAAGCAATTTCCAGGTGGGGAGCACGGCAGGCTGGGATGCATTTAGCTCTTCAGGTACACGATCTTTCTGAAACAAGAGCCTGTGCCTGCCAGGGGCTTGGGTGATGTTCAGCACATGGGTAACAGCTAACGAGCAGGGGCAGATAGTTTGGGGGGGGCTTGGACATTTGTGAAAGAAACAAAAACTAATATTTTTTCCTTAGCTGTTCTGAAAGAAACATGTGAGTTGTTTTAAATAAAAAGAGGGGATTATACCACTATTTAAAAAAAAGTGTAACAGAAATATAATTGTCAAAACCAAGCTCTTCAGCTTCATTTTTGTTCCCTCTGCTGCTGCTTCTCTTCCCAGTAACAAATACAAAAAAGAGAAAAGGCCAAAGCCAGAACATAAGACCTGTAAAGTGTGTGCGTGGGTGGTTCCTGCTTTTATTCCATTCTTGAAAAGCTAAGATTTCAGTTACATTTGGCTGAAGTTTCTCTTCAATAACATTTCCCTCATTTTCTGGGGAGCACAACTGCTGCTTTTTGCCTGCCATCCCCATGACCTGGTTTCTCCTGGCCTTGCTCATGGACAGGTCTTGGACCTGCCCTGGGAGAACCTCAGCAACTGACGTTGCTGTGTCCTGCATGCAGAAGAGGTCAAAATGCTGCCAAAGTACCTTGGCACTGGGCTCTACACCAGTGAGACACAAATGCTACCTCCAGCACCGTGCCTGCCCTCACCTTTGAAGAAGACGATCTTGTGGTCGCTGGTTCTCTCGTAGACGGCATCCAGGCTGTCCAGGTTGAGCGGCAAGCCCCGCCAGAAACGGTGGATCTGAGCCGGCTGGAGGGAGACCAAGTGCTTATTGCGAGTCAGTCTCCAGAAGTACTTGCCTGGAGGAACAGACTGGACATTACTGAACCACACTGCAACCCACCTTCACCAGGGCAGATGAGCACCGGGCATGCGGCAGCAGCAGCAAGCAAAGCGCATGAGACAGGAGCTATGAATTAGAGGAATCCTGCTTGCCACCAGCAGTTGCTAGTACTTTCTATTTCTGGCAGCCATTAGAAGAAATCCCCTTTCTGGGACCAAAATAATCCTCTGGATATTGCACTGGAGCTGTTGTACTCCCAGCTGTGGTGTGAAGCTGCACTGCTGAAGCCAGAGCAGGTGAGAGGAACCTTTCATCTCCTCCCTCCCTGCTCTGCAAGGGAGCTGGCAGGACCAGGCAGTGGCTGAAGCTACACCAGGCACCAGCAGCCTTTAGTGAGAGCCTCTGAAGAAACATCCCTATTTCACCTCTGCAGGAGAACCTGCAGCTTCCTGCACACAGGGTGCCCAGCTGCCTCCCTATTTAGAAACGTGTGTGGTGTTTTGGTGAAACACAGAAATACCTGAGAGGCTTTTTCAGTGAAGAACAGGGAGGAAGAAAATGAAGGAAGAAACTACATTAATATAACTGGAAGGAGTTGAGGAGGGAAAGGAGGCAGAGTTAAAGAGTTTGGTACCATCTAGAGGTGTAGGATAAGCAGGGGACCTCAGTCCTGCAGCACTCCCAGGGCTGAATGTCCTGGTGGCTTGAGCAAACACACTTCCAGCACCTGCAGCAACACTGCCCCAGCTAGAAAAGAGTGGGACTCGGAGTATTTCTGGAATATTTTGGGTAATGGAAAAGGAAACAGGAAAATTCTGTTGCTGAAGGAGCTTTACATGAGATTTCTCAAGGAGTCTTGATGATTTCAGGGGCAACTCAAACCCCAACTCTCTGCACTGACTCTGAGATTCGGAGTCCAAGTTTTTGTAGCAGGCTTTGTGTTTTCCCTGGAGAGCTCCACAGAGTGAGATCTGAGCTGGAGCAAGATGACTAAGAGCCAGCTCTCAACTTTGTCTCATATTTGTTATTGCCCGTTAAAAATTATTGCATGTTATTTACATCTGCTCTTGCATGGATTCCCAAGAGGGGGATAAGCAACAAAACCCAAAGCCGTGTCTTCAGCTTTGTATTCCCAACACTCAGCCCTTCCTCCAGAGCTGGCAGATTGTGACACCGTCTCTTAAAATTTTATGGAAATTGGATCTTAGCCTAATAATGCAGGAGGCAAAACTCTAACACTTAAACATCTGCAGAAAGGGAGTTTTATTCTAATTATAAGGATTTATATCATATTCTTGTTCTTCTGCTCCAGTTTGCATATTGGCTCTATCTGACTGAAACCCACAAATGAATAATACATTCAAATGTGGTAGGAATTGCCATAATTATAGATTCTTTTTAAGAACATTAAAAAAAATAGGATTCAAATTCGGTGGCCATTGTACATCGATGGAAACACATATAATTAAATAAAGATGATCCCTGCATCTCTAATTAGCAAGGCACTAGATAAAGCCAGATTTTCACTTCTTTTAACAAGAAACACAGCTCAACATAATTTCTTATCTTTAGTAGATAAGTATCAGGACTACAGCATGCCCTGGTCTCATTTGTGACAAGGAGAGAAATCCCAGTGCTTTTAACATTTCAACCCTTTGCCAGTGGTGGTCTCAGCAGGTGTGCAACTGCAGCAAAGCAACCCTGAAATCCACCCTCACAGTCAGGCATGGCCTGGGCTGTTGGTTAGTTTGGTTGGTTTTGTGGTAAGCTATCAGGAAAAGCTAAAAATAGAGCAAAGAAGTCGCCAGGCATTCTTAACATGATGGTCTCAGTCTGCCCATGCTTGTGTTTTGGCACAGCCCAGCCTGCTCTCAGTGTGCTGCAGTTGCTTGGACAACATCAGCCAAAGCCAGATCTGTGGGAGAACTGCTGCCATTAGCACAGAGAAATATAATAAAATACTAATAAAACAAAATAAATCTAATCCCATCTTTGTTTAAAAAGCTTGATTTTAAACCATCCGCTGAGCTGGCAAACTGAGCAGGGTGGAAGCCAAGTGTAAAGTCCTGCTGTCCCAAGCACCTGATTTGACATGGGTGATGGTTGAGGCAATTGCTTTCCTTAAGACCAGGTGAGCTGGATCCCAGCTGGATCCTGTGCTCTCTGTACTTTGGCTGCCTCTGCTGAGCCTGCTGCATGCCCTGTGCAGACATACGCACAGGGCAAAGCTGGCTGAAAACTTCAGGAGCCTGTATGAGGCACCTACACCAAAGTGAGCAGCGTTTCCAAAGTGCAGAGAACCCACCGTTGTCTTTGACACAACAAGCCTGGCAGTGCTGGGGAGCTCTGGTCCCAGTGCCTTCGCAGTGGGAGGAGGTGGCTAGGGAAGCAACTGGACCAGATCAGAACAAAATGCCCATCGATAGGGGCTCTTTACAGCTAAGAAGGCACTGATGGGATCCTCACCAACAGCTGGGCACCCTGGGGACCCTCTGCCAGCAAGTGTTTGCTGACACGGGGACAGATGGCTCTGCAATTGCGCGCACATTGTCTTTGAGCGATGCACAGCAAGCAGCGTTAGGGAAGGTGAAATGTGGGAGGAAACAAAAGCTGGAGGCATCATTCAGGAAAAAAGGAGTGGAGAGTTGTTGTTGCTCTGCTCATTCTTTGTTTGACCCAGATTTCAACTTTGAGAGGGGGAATATTGGATTTTAGTTTTTCACTTGGGCAGCACAGTGCGATGGGCCAGCGTGCAGCAGACAGTGCCATGCTGGACTGTCACCAGCCCAGCCACTTCAGAGGGAAGCTGCAAACCCCTGGACATGCCATGTGGACATGCACCCACCCTGTTTTTAGGACACATCCCCTTGCAGACACCACAGTGGCTGTGCACTGCAGTGGGCAGGAGGGTTTGCTGTCAGCGGCACTGCTTGCAGGTTCTCCTCTGGTCTCTCCTTCCTAACCATCTGCCAGCCCCCCTAACCTGGCTCGTGCCACCTAACAGCTCTTGGTGGGTCACACAGGCTAATTATATCCTGGGTTACATTTTTATAACTTTAAATTTAATATTGTTTCAGTTTCAGTGACTTTCTCCTTTTTGGATATGAGAAATGTCCAATATACTGTGCAGTCTTTCAGATACCTCTAGCACACCTCTTCTCCTCCTCCTCACAGTCCTCATTTAGCCTGTCCCACAGTAGTGCCACTGCGTGTACCCAGCCATGGGCCATGTGGGCACCTCCTCCAGTGCAGGTGTGACAGACAGGGCACAAGCTGGGTAGTTCCCTTCTGCACCGGAGGCAGGATTCGCATGGAGGTTAAGATTTCCTTAACATCCGCCCTCATCCTTAGTGGGCTGATTAAAGGTGAGCATGTGAGACACCTCCCTGGATCTGCAGACCCCGCAGCCTACAAACCCCGAGCCAGCTTATCCTCATTGCCTGCCCCAGCCTGTCCAGTACTGCTGCTGCAGCATTGCACTGTCACACCAATGCCAACACAAGGCGATGCACGCCAAGACCGCTGGCAGCAGGGACTCACCTTTGAAGAAGAAGGCCTCTCCTCTGATCTGGGCCACTGCATCGAAGTGAGTGTTGCATCTGTTGGGCACGTCTCGCCTGAGCCTGTGGAGAGACAGCCAGGTGAGCACAGCCCAGGTGGGCAGCATGGGACCACATCCTCCCTGGTGTCCCATGGACCGCATCTCCCTTGTCCCCAGAGTCCAGAGCAGAAGACCACAGGCTGCTGTCTGTCATTCCTCACACTCAACCCAGCCATGTGCATGGGGATTTCCAAGGCGAGCTCAGGGAACCTTCAGCCTGAAGACAGCTTTGTGGCAGACACGCTCCCTGGGCCACTGGAGACCACTGCTGGGAGTCAAGTGGGGACACGCTCTACATCTCCCAGCTAGTGTAACTGGTGAGGACAGAGCTGGCTTGCTGCTCCACAGTGGCACAGTGCAGCTCAGCCGGCTGCTCCTGGGCAGCAGGACAAATGGTGGATGAGAGCCAAGCAGCATCTCACTCCAGTGGCTGGGGATGTTGCTGCTTTGAGGCTGAGCTCCAAAATGCCAGTGCAAGGTGACAGAGCTGCAAAGCAGAAAGCAGGCGAGACCAAACGCAGGGATATGATGCCACATGCAAGATAATGCCGTGTGGTATGTGGTAAAAGCCAACTGGCAACTCACACCTGAGATACTGAGCTGCATTTAACAAGGTGGGTGGGAAAGGCACAGAGTATGAAGGACCAAAAGCACTACGAAGCCCATGTGGGAAATGATAATTGATGGACGACAAGGACAGGATGCTGGGAACATGCACAGAAAAGCTGCCGTGAGTGACAGGGAAGCATAAATCTAATTTGCTAATAGAAGAGTTCTGCTGAGCTGCCAGCACTGGCTTTAGAGCTCTCTTTGGGCACAAACAACAGATGCAGAGGTGAACCACTCTGCCAGTGATACACAGAGCAGGATGAAAGGTCTTGCTCCTTCTGCTGCTGGTGTGACATGATGGTCTCCTACAACAGCAGAGAGAAACACCCTCTTCTCTAGGTCAAAACATGGGCACACAGAGCCTGGTGGACAAGCTCCATTAGAATCTACGTGGGAAGAGAGATAACTAATGGCATTCAGCATGGTCAAGGAAAAGGGTTCCTTAGGACTCTCATAGTCTTTCTGCAACTTCTGGCAGTTGGGACACCTCCACTGATAGCAGGTGCTCAGCACCTCTGTACTGTGGGCATAACACACCAAACAGGGCAAAGTGGGGTGAAGAAGGTGGGAAAAGTAACTGCAGCACAGGGGTATTTTTTCATGATTGTATTCTTCTCGGTCCCATTACTGTAGGAATAATCTGGCTGTTCATGCTTCAGAGCTGTTATCTCCCCTCCGCAGATGGGGCATTGAGGCACAGAGAAATAAAGTGACTTCCTCAAAGTCAAATCCCAGATGAGGTCAGACCAGGAGGTGAAGGTGACCTGCTCCATCTCTGCTGCCCTCCTGGCTCACTCTTGGTATCTGGCAAAAATATGGGTGACCATGAACTCCTGCCTTTTTCTTCAGTGTGCCTTCCTCTTTTAACTGTTCTGCAGCCCTGGTAGTAAAATAATTTGGTAACTTCAACGTTTATTAATGAGCTAGATCCAGAACCTCCCTTAATGAGGGCACGCTGGTTGCTTGATTGACACTCAGTGTAAGCTGTCCTTTGGCTCCAGCCTGCGCTGGAGTCAGGCTATCGGTCCACTTGTTCCGATACTCACCCCCACAGGTACATTAGGGAGTTGCTCACCGTGGAAAGATTTAGGTAAGTTATGCTTGCACAAATCAGGATACTGCAGTGGAAGTTCGATTAAAATTCTAGCAAGGATGAGTTCACCTAAGGGTGACGGGGACAAATTTCCATTAACACAAGTAAAATTTCAAGTCTTAGGGAAATGCAAAGCTTTCCAAGATAATACAGAATTTCTGGATGTGCCTTGAATGATAAAACTTTGCTAAGAGACAGACAGCACCTATCACCTGTTCCTGCTGTTAACCACTCCAGTTGTGGGCTGTCTGGGTGCCAGTCTGCACCCCTATGGCTTCATAAAAGCAATAGCACATGCAAGAGATGATCAGGAGATGTGAGGGAGAAGGGGCACTTCTGTATATGTGTGTTTTGCAGAAGACAAGAGTTCCAGAGGGAAATACCAAAGCCAGAATGAGCAGGCAAGCTACTGATGCTTGAATGGAGCTTCACTACTAGATGTCTTCTGCAGGGACATCAGTGACAGTTGAAAAGAAACAAACTTGACTTACGGGACAGTGGAGCGGTTCTCTGGCAGCTCTGGCAGGACAGGATGGTCATCTGCTTTGCTTATTTCAGGCTTGGCTGTGGGGGACACAGATTCCCTGACTCCTGTGTGTAAAGACAAAAGCAGTAGAAGGGTACACCATCCTCCCCAGCAGCTCCACTCACTCCAGAAAACAGTGAGCCCTGTGGAAGAAATGGGTCAGAGCCAGGTGAGGGGCACAAGCTTACCATAGAGTTGCCATATTCGGACTTTGTCCTCATAAGGTAGGTCATACTTCAGAGGATCCCCCACTGGACCTTGGTAGTAGGGTCTCATGATAGACTCTATGGCAGCAATGTGGGTCAAGCCAATGGCATGACCAAACTCATGGACAGCTACAGCAAATAGGTCCATCCCGTGAGCATCTGAAAATAAAGACAGAACAGAAATAAAATCACTACATGTTGATTGTATTCTGGGGGTTTGGGTGGGTTGGAAGAGAAAACACAGGCATATATTGGTTAAACTGGAAAAAAAAAGCTTTGGAGTAGGTGAAGTTTGAAAAAGACATTTTTCTCCATTTGGAAAAAGAAGACCAAAGTGCATCATATGAAAATGAAAAGGAAGCTAGGTGTCAGGCCACATTGAGAGTCCTCAGCCCCACAGAAGCCTGGGGATCACCCCTCTTATTCCCAGATCACCAATGTCACTCAAAAAAGGAGATGGACAAATGACTGAGACCGTGATCTTGGCACAACCATC
Organism: Chloroceryle aenea; assembly: GCA_013399075.1. Lineage (NCBI taxonomy): Eukaryota > Metazoa > Chordata > Aves > Coraciiformes > Cerylidae > Chloroceryle > Chloroceryle aenea. Next base: position 91,235 of record VWZY01001955.1, read on the forward strand.
CATCATCCCCACTAACTGATGCTGCAGGAGCTGGGCCAGAGCACTTGCCTCCCATATCTCATGCCCGCCCTGCAGTAGCTGCTGATACAGTATTTCTGATGCCCAGAGCACCAAATTTCTGCAGCCACTCTCCAGAATCTTGTCAAAGCCCAGGATAATGAGCAAAGCCATGTGCTGAGGAACCGGTGAGTGCCTGTCAGCTCCCACCTGCCCACGGTGCTCTGCTGGACTTCTCTGCCTGCACACTGATGCCCTGCAAAATCCACCTCAAATGCACACAAAACCAGAGCTGTTCACCTGCTCATCGGCCACCAACCCTGCTCATCTACTTGCCATCCTGACTGGAAAAGGCAGAAGGGGCCGGTGACCACATCCAGCTTGTTTCCAGAGGACCTGCCTGTCTTCTCCCCTTCCACACCTTGTGCTGGTGGGGCTGCAGCTCCAAGGTCTGCTCCCTTAGGCATGCACTTTAATCCTCACAAACTACACTGGGCATCGGGAAGACTTTATTCCACACAGATATCTCCTCTGATGACTTTTTTCCCTCAGTCTGGGCTATCTTTATTCATTTCCCAGATTTCCTTATCTGCAGTTCAACCCCCAGTGCCTCACACTGCACCCGTGCACGCACCCACCTATACTCTCCAGAGACTCAAGATACTCCAGTGAGATCTCATCAGGGGGTAATGCCCACTTCCAAACCTACACCTCCGTGGCCAAGGCGAAGGAGGAACTGCTCTCAGAAGCTGTATGGGGCTGATCCTGCTCCATGCATTCCCACCACCCAGCCCCAGACCAGCTGGGCCAAGCAGGAGTGTGGCTGGTCCCTGGCTGCACAGCAACGCTCTGCAGAGTGGTACCAGAGGGTGGCAATGATTCCAAGCGTGGTTCTTGCAAAGATCATGACTGCAAGTGTAATAAAAAGGCAGCGAGGTCAGAGGGGTCTCTGCGGAGTTCAGGGGAGCTTCATCTTCCCTAAGTCCTGGTCAGGACCAAAGGAGATGTGCAGAAGCAGCTGTGGATGATCCTGCACAGTCCTTAGTGCTCCCCGCTGGGCTTAGGGTGGTGTGGGGAGGAATATTTTTGCTGAGTTCTGCTTTTTTCCTTGATGACTATTAATTACTGTGCCTGTAAACAGCCGGGATTTTTATAACCTATGCTTTTTCCCCCAGCACTAGGAGAGAACAAGACATATGCTTTCTGACATTTTAATGCCAAACTGACAACCTTGGGGATATTTTTATATCACCTACCAAGTTGTTATTTTTGAACCACTTGGGAGAATGAAATAAATAAAAGATGAAGCTTGGATAGCTCCAAGACCTTCAAAATAGAGGGCAGCTTTCTCACCATCAGGATCATCCCCCTCATCCCTTGGCAGTGCTTGGAGGGATCCTCCCTGCGGGGCCTTAACCTCAGACCCCCTCCAGCATGTCTGGTGAACACTCCTGCCCACAGATGCTCAGCGGGGATAGAGGGAGGTCAACTGGTGGTCAGGGAGGAGGGGGCTGGGGAGAAAGAAGGTATTAGCTGGTTTCAGATAAGATGATTAGATCTAAACGAAATCATTAAGCTGAAGCAGCAGGAGCCCACTGGGAGGCTGGCAGAGAAGGTGGCGTGACAAGTAAATTAGCAGCTGGTGACTGCAGAGGATACAGCCTGTCAAAACACGACCGACATGAAGGTTGGGGACCCGAGAGGTGGCTCATGGAGCTGAGGAACACTCACTCCTGATAGTCCCTCTGCTTATTAAAGCTCTGCTCTGCTCAACATGAAATATAAGAAATAAAAAGAATAAAACTGTATCTTGTAACCAGCCTGATGTCAGGTAATGGACAGGAGATGGTAGGAGAAAACTAGTGCTCAGAAGGGGCTTCTTCCCTGCAGACCACAGAGACCTTTCCAGGCAGGTCAGCTGATAAATATGCTTTAAAATAGGAAACTGGGACATGTGACTGTGAAGCCACCTGAAAGATGCTGAAGTCAGAGAATGCAGCCTCCCTCCAAGAGCTCCAACAGCCGCAGACCCAGCCTGCAACTTTCTAGGTTCCACAAGCAATGGGGAATGGGGGTGGGTGATGGGGAGCTCTGCAACTGCTGATATGATGGGGAGAGACATGGAAATGCCACTGAGGCTTCCAGGAACATAAAGAGTCTTTAATGCTAGCGTTCATCTTGCTAGCAAGCAGAGGGAGGAACCAGAAGAAGGTGTTGCGACCCCCAAGCCCAGGGTGAAAGTGTAGCAGAGGCTAAACCACTCTAACCACCAGAGCAGAAGAGGGAAGCAGGGAGCCCTTGCATTTGGCTGCAGCTCTCCTGCCCTGACCCACCTGATGATCGGAAGGTCCAATACTCATCATCGTCAAAATGAGTGTCTCCTGCCGTGTGATGGTCTCCAGGGAAGAAAGCATGTGCCACTGTGCCACCAGGCCCATCAAAAGGATAGCCATCATTGTGGTCCGCCTTGGAGAAGTCTATCTGGATGTCAGCGTTGTTACCTGCCACTTCATGGAAATTCAGCGGGGTGATGTCGCTCCAGACCTTTAAGGCGTAGTACATCAGGGCTCGGACTGTGTCATGGCCCAGCTGGGACTCTTTTGGGAAGGTACGAACTCTGAAATAAAGAGGACAAAGAAGAGGATAGGTAAGTAGAGTGAATGATCTTCTCTGAGGACCACCAGGAAGGGCTCTGCAGGTGCCTGGTGCATTACAGAGCCTTGGTGAAGCCTCCAGAGCTCTTAGCGCTCCTCCGAAGTGGCCTAACACCCTTCACAAATCTGACTAAGTCTCTGAATCACATCAATTCCAGAGCCATGGGAATTTCAGACACTGAGCTTGGGTCCCTGGGAAACATCAAGCCAGTCCCACCCACCAGGGTGTGAAACATCCCAGGTGTGCAAAACACAACCAGGATTTGAATCCCGTTACCTCCCAATCCTGCTGTGGCAGAGAGCTTCAGAGCCAGGCTTCAGGCACAAAGTGCTGTTAATGCCCAGTCTTGGAAACGCCAATGCCATGAGACCCTTTCCAGAGCTTGACCTTTTTCTTTTTTTTTTTCTTAAGCTCCTTTTCAGACCTACTGACAGTTATTTTCTCACCACTTACTCGTTCCAAGCTCAACCCAAGTATGCAGATTATTGACTTCTGAAGCCTTTGCATCACACATAGACCCACCAGTTTTTCTGCAACAAACAGCAGGATAATAATTCTTCTTATACACACAGAGAAATCCAATATGGATTTGCTGCCTCCATATATTTCCCAGCCTGTCTGCTAGAGGTATAAAATATACTCTGAAACCAGCACACTGCCAGCCATCTCTGAACTGCAATCCATAACAAGGAGGAGGAGAAAAGGACTCAGTTTATGTAAATCATACTCAAAATGCCTCCAGCCTATTGCCTGCAGGAGCCGGGCTATCTGATGGAGCACTGTAGTTGAGAAGCTCTTGCCTTGCTTCTAGGTAGAAAAACACTAATGAGCAGGGGCTTATGACAGCACTGCACCCACCACAGGCTATTCCAGCTGTATCAGCACTGCAGCCCTTGGTCCCCAGCTCTGCCTTGCCCTGGAAGAGCAGCCAGGCAGGACAAGCCATGGGCCAGAATCTGCCCAGCAGCTGCACAGTTCAAACCTCCCTTTTGGTCTGAGCTGGGATGGAAGAAGAAAGGCCAATGTTCCCTGTATAGCCAAACCTTGAAGAACAATTCCTAATATTGGTGATTTAGTAGAGGAGGTGAAAAGACAACAATGCAATAAGGCACCTTGGCTTCTAACTGAGTATGTTTAGATAATCTTTCATTGACAGTTTTGACGAAAATAAACACGCTCCAGGAAAATGTGCTGTTGACTGAGCAATTATTGACAAAACACAATTCTGCTGGAAAATTTCTGGCCAGCTCTACCCCAGTAATAATGGATACTTTATTTCTCGTGTACCAGCACACCAACCAAAGTGTTCATGAAATATTCATGGCTTGACGGATTTTTTAACTCTGAATCAACAATTATGATCACCTCACTTGCCCTCCTGCATAATGTAGCTGGGAGAGCATCGCTCAGTACTACACCACTTCCCAGCACCAGTGTGAAGCAATGATCCAGCTAAACCTCGAGATGTAATTACAGGCATCAGAAAAGGGCCACATGTCACTCACGCTCTTCCTACGAGCAGTGATTTGGTATTGGGAGGCACCACAGAGCAGAGAAGGGGAGCAGGGATGACTTGCTGACTGAGGTTGGATGCTCTTGCTTTCACAAATATCTGCTTAAATCCCACACCCTCAGAGATGTGCAGCCCAAGGTGGGTACCACATCCTGAACAGGGTAAAACTAGTGAAGGTTAAATCCAGGACAAAACAGGAGAGGACTCATGAGAACAAGCAGAAATCTCACAGTTTTTATGTAGAGCTTGGGAACCCCATCCTAGAGATGATGGAAATGAGCTGGGTATATCAGGCAAAACACATCACAGCCAGGATAGCAAAAATCACTCATATCTATGCCTTTGCTATCCCTAAACTATTCTAGGCAAAGAAAGCCCTTAGCTACTAAGCTAAATGAGTTAGCATCCACATAGCATCACTTAATCACAGGTCTTCAAACCATACACATTTGTAAAGAAGACAGCATGGAGGTGCAAACAGTATGAGCATAGGATTAGAAAAGAAAATTTTCAAGTGATTTTTAATTTATAGATGTGACTGTGACTGGATGTAAACCTCCACAGCATGAAAAAAAGGCCATGTGGTTTTGAGATATTCTTTAACAAGGTGTCTTCATCTTCCACAACACTCCTCTGGATTTAGGTAAACGCTTTGTTGCTCTAATCTCTACTGAAATGTCATTAGATGTGTAGAACACACCATGGTTAGTCTAGGAATCATGACCTATCTCCAGGATCTTGGTGCCCAGGGCATGGACTGAGATTTGGGGGTATTATTGGCTCTTTCCTGCTCAAGCCCTGCTCGACGGCGTGAGCTGTTTCCCTTTTCTTTCCCTCCCTTTCCGGCTGTAGAATGACAATAACAAATCTGATCTCCCTTGTAAAAGGACAGTGGATGAAAAGCCCTGTCTAAAGGACAAGCATTATTAACATTCATCCCAACCCCTGACTCCAGAAATATTAGATTAGGGCAGAAACAGTATCAATACTTATTTTACTTCTTATAAAAGGTCCTGCACCTCTGAGCTGACCCACATTTTATTAACATGCTGCACATGTAAGTGAAAAATCCTCCTCCTTTGTTCATTACCACCCTTATTTTTCAAGAGAAGCCCATCGGGCTTTTTCAATTCAGCATCTGATTTGATTGCCAGAGCTCTGCTAATTGTTTTCAGTGAGATTAGGAGAAGACAGTTATGTTGATAGGATGTTCATCACCACTGCATTACCCAGTTCCACTGGAAGGGAAGCTCATTTCTAATGTCATGCAGATGCAGGCAGGTTCTAAACAAGCTTCCTCCTACCTTGATTATCATTTGTAGTAGATGGTGGTTCAGTACCCAGCGGAGAGCAGTGCTCGTCCTACTTGGATGTTAATCCCTCCTGAGACTCCCCTTACAGTGTACCTTGGGTAGAATCTGATGTGACTAACTGCAGGGAAAACTCTCTCCTCCAGACAGTCCCAGCCAAGCCACAGGGCAGCCAATGAGGAAAGGCTGCTCAGCTCCCCTCTGGCCACCCCACCAACACCACCCCGAGCTGCGGGCTCAGCCACATCGCTCCGCGAAGCCGTGCAAAGCGGAGTCACTGTGGATGCACGAGGCAACCTCAGCCACACCGCCTGAGACAGCGGCTGCTGACTGTGCTGGGCTTGGAAGAAGCACAACCAGAGGAGGACATCTCTGCTCTGTTTCTTGAGTTTGCCCAGGCAGCAGCACTGCCACGCAGACAAAGGCAAGCTGACTTTCACCCAGCTGCTGCCGGTCCTTCGCACAGCCCCTGAGTCCCCTCCTTTGCTTCTCCCACCCCAAAGAGATTTGGGTTAGTAAGTAGAGGCCAGAGAGGGCTGATCTGTCTCTGTTCACCATTGAAGGGCTCCCACACTAAACATTATTTTGATTTCTGGGTTCCTTATTGTATTTTTTTCCCTCCCAAAGACAAAAATGGAAGAGTATTAGTGATGTATGAGAAATCAATTGGTTAATGAAAGCACTCCTTCCCTTCCTGCAGCCCTGAAACCACAGAGAAATAAAATAAATGCTGATAACTACCAAATGCAGCAGGCTAAGGATTGCCTGATAAACCCAAATTGATTTTTCTGGGTTGGGGTGGTGGAGGGGGGGGAAGAGGGGACAGTTGAAAGAGTAGGTGCTTGCTGCCATGGCAAAGGTGCTTTCCCAGCCACCCGTGGCACGAGCTGTGGTACAGCAGCCCTGATCCAGTGCTACCCCGGTGCTGCCACAACACCCCAGGGCCACAAGAGGAAAGCAGTGGGGCTGTTTGCATTCTCCGTGGCATTTTGCAAAGATTACTGAATATTTTGGGGTGACAATCCTTCTCCTGTCCTTTAATATGCACACAGAACCAGACAGCTCCCTGCAGCCCAGCAATGGGTGCTGGCACAGGAATAACCTATCCTGGGGAAAAGAGGTGGGGGTTACCCCCATTGCAAACCTTTACCCCATGGTACCTGCCTGGCAGCTGCCCTTCCATGCTTTGGTAAATCCACATCTTGGGCTCAGATGGTGCCATAGCTCCCCTGTGGGTGGGCTAGCAGTGATGATGGGCAATGACTGACAGATGTCACCCCTTCCCTACTGCCTGCATTTATTCCAGCCCCTGCACCTCATGTCTTGAGCATCTCAGTTTCAAAGACTGCAGTGCTGATGAAGTGGCACCAGGAACTCATCCTTAACTAAAGACAGATGAAAGTCACCTCAGTTTGGCACCGAGCTGAGATTTCAGCAAGGAAAAAAAAATGGTAAATTCAGAAAGCTGAGCTTGGCATTTTCCCTGCCCCGGGGAGTTCAAAGTGTGCAGAGAGGGGGCACAGCCCTGACGCTGAACTCGCCTTGACTGCAAAGAGACAGCGAGGGCCTGGGAAGAGATGGAGATGCTGGCTGTGAACTCCCCCTCTGTGAGGCATAACTAGAAGCAATAAAGCAAAATTAG
>VWZY01001955.1:98373-122067 GCA_013399075.1 Chloroceryle aenea
AAACCCGCACAAAAAAAAACCCAGAGTGAAAACAGGAGGTGGAACTTGCTCTGGGCAGCTCCTGGCACTGACGCCAGCAGAGGGCATCCGCAGCACACGGCTCCCTGCATCCCAAATCCATCCCACTGCCACCTCACGAGCTCACTGAGTGCCTGATAAGTATGTACAGTTCAGGAAAAAAAAAAAAAATTAAAAATCCCATGAAAATAAGATGTATGTGCTGTAATAACCATCTCCTATGGAGATGAGGCACAGAAGACCGTGAGTGCCTGACACTTCACTGGGATGCTCTGAGGCTGTACCACAGGCTGTGCAGGATGCAGCCTCTACTGTTTTGCTCCCCAAGCCCTCCAGTCCCACAGGCTGGCTCTACTCAAGGGTAAAACAAAATAAATCTGAGCAACCTGCATGACTATAAAATTTTGTTTGCCAAAGACTCCTTCTCCACCGATGCCTATCCCAAGATCATCCTTCCATACACCTTTGTTTATCTATTTATTCCAGTCCTGCAATTGTTTAAGTTGTTCTTCAATTTTTAAATGCATGGCACAGTAGAATTTGGTTTTGTTTTCTTTTTCTAAAAATCTTCAATCAGTGCATAAAAGGTAAGCGTGTAAAACTTTATGTCTCTCCTGGCAGAATTTCATGGCAGGTTCAGAAAAGCTATTTTAATCACAAGTGTTGGGTGTAAATACGATGCTGGAGTTTCTATAATGCTATAGCCTCCTGTTGGCTTATACAACCTCCAGTTATAAAATACAGCCCTTTCTTGAAGTAAAGCCAAGATCTTGGAAAGGATGAAAGAATAAAAAGCACAACTGAGTTTGTCAGGAGATGGATTTTTTTATGTCATACATAAAAAAAATCTCAGACCTAAACCCCTTTTATTTTATGGCAATCTCTGCTGCAGCATCGCAGTTTACAAGGGGGTGGGAGATATCCCAGGGCTGCGTCCACCAGAACAGCCTGACCCGTTTTCCCTCCACTCTTCACTCCAGCCTGGGACTATGGACACTATGCAAGAATGGCTGGTGTCTTGCTGGTACCTGCAGCACCGGGCTGCTGACTGTGCCACCGTGCCTGACCCATGGTGGGACATAGCTTGTGTTTGTCCAGACCAGCTCCAGAGGAGCTCCTGAGGTCAGGACTGTGCACAAGCCATGCCCCCGGGCACTGGCAGCTCACAGGATGTCAGGGCAGATGTTATTGTGTCACCCAAGGGGATATTCTCCTCTCTGAAATACAAAGTTTATTCCTTTTACCCATCAAGATGGGGCTAGTCCACAGGAGGACAGGCTGAGCTGTTATAAAACATGGGTTACTTCTCTACAAGAAGCCATCCCTGAGCCAAAATAGTTTCTTACTGAAGCTCAGTTATATTTATCTTTTCTGAAAATACAGTCTTAGAGGGATGTGCTGGGCCATGGACTAAATCCCCATAAGCCCACAGTTCCAACACGTCAACAGCCACAGCCAAGCTGAGATTTGTTACTACAGTGAGAGGTGGATGCACTTTGGGGACTATGTCAGGATCAAAGAGAAGCTTATTATTAATGAGAACTCTCCATAGCATCCACATGTGTTTGCAGGGGAGTATAAGCACCTCATGTTTCTCACCTTTCTCGGAGGAAACAGCACTGCAGCACATGGTCTTTGAGGGAGGAAAATGAGTCCCAAAAAGCACACGTCTTGGTGGAACAGGTATCAGCTTGTTTGCCATCCCTGATCTGCAGTGGGACTGAAGTCGTGGGACTGACTCTAGATATTGGACTTGTGTCTGTGCTGAGCCAAGTCCAAGGCAGCTACTTGAGAATCTGCAAAGTCTCCATGAATTCAAAAGAGATGATGTGCCAATCATTGCAACGCAGAGAAAAGCTGCCAGCTAACCCACTGGCCAAATCTGCAGCATTTCCAGTCAGTGGCTGAGTGAGTCCAAAAAGTCAAGGCTGGGATTGGCAGAAGAGCTTAAATAGATAGTCTGAGGGGTGCATGCAATAGCCCTAGGAGCATGGAGGGATGTGTTTCAACACATCACCCTGAAACTCATCCCAAAGCTGTGTTTACCCCAGGCCTGTGTGGGATCTGCCCTTCGCTGCAGGATTTCTGTAGGGGAGGATGAATTCCTACCTCCAAGACAAATTCCTTTTGCTCCACTTGGTGACAGCCTGTGTGAATCGCTTCCTCCTGGTCTCCATGGTGGCAAGGTCGGGCAGAGAGCAGCGAGGGGTCTTCATCAGCTCCAGCGTGGCTTCGTCTAGGGTCAGGAAAAAAAAAGAAGTCATGAGAATGGCGAGTTAAGAAATCCCAGAGGGAACAGGCAGAAGGGATGGGAGTGCTGAATATGCAGCAGGAGAGCAAAAGGCAGCACCTGGGACCTGCTGGGGCATGGTCCCAGCCACAGCATCACCCACAGTGCCACCCATGTGGCACTGTGCCCATGTGGCTAGGCCCATTGCACATGCCACCACTACACCCACCCCTGGCAGCAATTCCTGCTGAAAGCCCATTTCTCAAAGCACCCCCCAGCTGGGGCTGCCGGGAGGAGAAGGGAGACAACCCCTGGAGCTGGAGCTTAGGCTCTAGCTCTGCTGTTAGCACTGACCCACAGTTCTGGGGATTTCAGGAGAAAATGCAGCAGGTGTTAACACTTCACAGATCTTGAAAACGTCTGGGAAACCACTTGTGGCCAACTTTGATTATACTTTAAACCATAATTTTTTAAGGATTCTGTTTTGTTCTCTTGTGCTGCATTTCCTATTATGCTTCTGGCAAAGCATGTAAATAAACTAGATCTCTGTTCAGCTAGGAGCTCCTTTGGACAGTATTCGTATTCCTTCTTATTTATTTTTAAAAGTGAATGAAAACTTCATCTGCTGAAAGGCAGACAAGTTGTTCATTCACCCATTTTCCATGCTGGCTTTACCTCTTCACTGAAACACTTTGTTTCCAGACACAAACCCATGTCCCCAACACACCCAGGGCAGCCCCCTAGGCCCATTGCAAACATCTCTTCCAAAAATGAAAACACAAAGTGTTTGAAAGGCAATCTTTGCTCCTGGGCCTCCTGCAGCTTGTGATAAGGTGGAAGAGAAATAATTGCATGTGCTCAATTAAGAACGGAGAGGGAAAATCCCAGTGATGGGATGTGGCCGATGGCTGCTCAAGCAGCAGCTGCTCCAGGGGAGCAGTGGAGGGCTGCTGGGGGCTCTGGAATGGATGGAGACAGGCCTACTAATTAGCAGCTTCTCGTTAGTTCTGTCCCAGGCAGCGGAAACAAGCCAGTCACACGGTGGGAGGTTGTGGCTGCACGTCAGGGAGGGGAGGAGAGCAGGCAGGCCCCCTTCCGAGGGCCGGCATAATGCTGGCTTTCTCCTGCCCTCAATGAGGACATTGAGAGGAATGACCCCGGCCACACCATGGAAACTTGAGTCACTTCAGCCTGGCCTTGGGTTGCTCCCTCCCAGCCAGATGTGGCTGCCACGTCAGGCAGAAGCCACCCTCTGCCCTGCTGGCTGACAGAGCTGCTGGGGAGGTGGCCGGGGGGTTGCCAGGAGCCGCTGTGGCTCAGTGAGAGCCAAGGAGACCCCCACCAGCTTTGCGGGCACCTCGTGGCTCTGTGTGGCATGGGCAGGAGCAAGCAGTGCTGGGGTGATGCGACCCCACCTCCCTCCCTCCTCTGCGCTCTGCCCCAGAGGTGAAAGAAACCAGAACACCTATGCATGCAAATTAGAGGAGGCTTAATCAGGAGTTTTGTTCAACTCAATGTGATGCTGCAATTAAGGCTTTGAACAGGACAACCTATCAGCCTTAGTTTCTCTGTTGTTTTTTCTCTTTTTTTTTTCCTTCTCTTTTTTTGAACACACCAAGAGTTATTTTAAGCACAACAGGAACCCCAGGGGTGTGTGGGTCTGGTGAAATAATTGCTTGCCTCAGGTTCTTGAAAGCAAAAGGCAACAAAGCACCTGAGCCATGTAATTACTCTTACAGCTGCAAACTGGGCCATATGTTACCCCTGCATGAGCTTTTCCTGGAGATGATGCTACTCCACAACTCAACACCAAGTCCCCTCTCCTCCCCAGACCTGTGAGGAGCTGGCCCTGCATCCCTCTGCACCAGAGAGGAGGGCTCATGAGCCACTGACCCAGGACCCCTGTCGCCTTGAGCCCCCCGAACCGCTGCATGGCAGTGATGGCCTTGGTGAGCTCCTCCTGGGTCTGCAGTTGTCCTGTGACAGGGTCCGGAGGAGGCAGATAGCCAAATTTTGTCAGCCAGTCCTGTGAAAAAAGTAGAAGGGGAGATGAGAAAAGGAAAGGAAGGAAATACACATGCAAGGAAAGAGGCTCTGACGGTCCTGTCCGTGCTGCTTGGAAATGCTTTGCCCATCAACATGTTTGTACCTGGCTTCCCCGGCGAACCGCGTGGTCCCTGCTAACAAACGTGTCAGGAGAGATCTGTACACATCACTGCAGTAAGGGGATCCAGTGACCTTCATGCATTCCAAGGGTGACATCCAATTTTCCCACCCAGCTGCAAACCATCCCCGACAGCGGCAGCAGCGCAGCCCCAGCCCGAGAGTTACACAGACGCCTTTCATTACCCCCTCGGACACTGGCAGCTCTTATTGGAAACTTGTTGCAGGGCCAAGCACAGCAAGGGTAGGAAAAGTGCCCGTCATGAGGGTCAGGCAATGAACACCACCTCCCTTGGGACCTCACTTCCAGTAGGAGTCCACAGGGCTCTTGGGAAGGGTCCCTGGATCCTGTGGAAGAACCTCACCGACCTCCAGCCAAGGCTGCAGAGCAGCTGCGTCATGCCCAGATTTGTCTCGGTCAGACCTCTCTGATCACATCTGCTGGGCTTTAAACTTTCTGCTTTCCCTTGTGGGCGCCACAGTAGGGTCACAGCTTTCCATGAGAGGTGAGAGGAGGGGACTTTTCCTCCACCCTGCCAACATGGGGAACTTCCCTGTGGCCAAGAACCTTTTTCAAGCTCCTCCATCACCACACGAGCACAAGATCTGCTCTTCAGGTCCCTTCAGCCTACCAGTCACAGTACCATCATCTTGCTCTGACATTAAGCAACCTGCTGCTTACCAGTCCATGCATGGCTGAGGTGGCCAACTTTGTGATTGCAGTGCGGGTGCAAACAACTTGGCAGAGGCTTCCTTCACCTGGCTGGAGGTGGGCTGGGACATAGGGATGAGAACATCCCTGTGGTCCAGCTTCACCCAATGCACCCTGATGATTTGAGGACTATAGGTTAATGGTTGGACTTGACCTTAAGGGTCTTCTCCAACTTAAATCATTTTATGAGGGTGGCTTGTTTTACCTTGACCATCACAACACCAGGATTTTGATCGGAAATCCAACCATGACGTCTCTGACCCCTTTCTGAGACACGCAGTCCTCTGACACCTGAGGCAGATGACCTCAGCATTTACACAAACCTGAGCCCTCTAGAGAAAAACACCATGGAGACGTGACATGCCAAGCTGCTTACTTGGAGGCCACCACATCTGGTAGGATCTCGGCTTGGTCCCTTCCCACCAGTTCCTAGGCAACACAACTGATGAGGCTGCAAAGTCTCAGTTTCTAGTAACCAAAATGCTGCCCCAGTGAGACCCAGTGGTTTCCCTGCAATGTCATCACCTTTCTGCCATGGAAGGGGGTGGAGGGGGATGGGGAGCAGAGGAAAATCCTGCAGCATCCTTCCCCTAAAAAAAAGTCACTCCTGGTGACTGATGGCCCTCATAATTTAAAAACAAAACAAAAAACATAAATGGATTTTTAAATAATCACTGTAAGAAAATCCCATTGATGATGGCAACATGTTTTTCAACTTTGGATTATTTGTTCAAGGGGATACTTCAGCAGATAAATGAGATAAATCAGGGATAAATGAGTCACGCTCACCCCAGCAGCACCAGAAGTGCCAGCACACAGCCACCCGCAGCACCCGACAGAGCCAGCTGATTTATTTAGGAAGAGAAATAAACAGCTTTCCTCTCTGTGCCTCCCTCTCCAGCATTTCCCTGTGCCCTGGTTTAACCATCTCCCCATCAGCTCTCTTACAGCATTTAGAGCCAGACATAGGGTGGGTCTGTCCACCACCAAAACGCAAGAGGGACCTACACAACATCTGCACATCCCTCTGCCAAAGCCTAAGCAAGCACTTCAGCCTCTGCCACAGGCGCCTCCTGAAGCCTAAGACCGCTCTTTGATAAGAATTTTTTTTCTCAAAGGGCAGCACATCTTTATGAAGATCTTTCTCTTCCTCTTTTCAGCCTAAAACTGATGAAAAATATGCCATAAATCTCCTTCTTACAACTGCTTTTCAAATGTCTGGTGAATTATCTTTCTAAATCCTTTCCTACCTTCCCTCCCGCTCCCCTCCCTCGGCAGCAGGATCAGCAAAGAATAATAATCCCGCATGCAGGGAATGCCATAAACACCTCCCCTCTAGCTTCTTTATCTGTATCAAAGAAACATTGATCTGTTGAGCCTCTCGAAGACTGATATTGATCTAGACTTCCACCGTGGTCAATACACCACAGATTTATTGTAGTCAGATTAGTGCCAGAAGTCGGTACCTGCTTATCACTCCAGCCTGCACATCCCACAGCTCCGTGTCACCTGCTGCAGCCACCTCAAATGCCACGGCATCCCCAGCCCTGCTCTGGCAAGCCCAGTTGAACAATTTCACACTTTTATGACAGACTTCCCCGTGTTTGGTGTGGCTCTCCACTGGGGAACATGGTCTCCTGTGCCAGGTTACTCAACGGCAAGTCACTTCCCTCCTCACCCTCCTTCACGGTTGCCTTATTTCAGCAGGGTGGTGTGGTGTTAGAGCCAGAGAAAGCAGCTTACCTGGCCATTTCTTGTCACTTAACGCAACTCCATTAGCCACCACCCTGCCAGGAGCACATGAGCATCGTCACAGCCTTCCCTCGCCATCAGGCTGAAGGCCTGAAGCACTCTCTCCTCTTCTCCCCGCTCTTATCTGTCCCTTTGCATAGCAAAAACATTTGTGACAGAAATTAGAGGTACAATTTGCCCTTGATTGTTTGTGAGAAATCGGCTGTGACACGGAGTTCGGCAGCCTGCCCATCAATTGCTGAGGATGGTGGGGTTTAATTTGGTTTCTTCCCCAGCCATCGAGACAGTGTCATTTATTCTCTAACAACAGCAGAGACGATGCTACGCCAGCAATGTACATAACTCAGCTTTGCTCAGATTCTCTTGGAGATGGAGGTTGCTGCAAAAAACTGGGGAAAGCAAAGGCACAGTGAGGTCCGGGGAAGGTCCTTCTGCTCATGCTGCAGCCAGGGCAAGATCTTCTTTCTTTCTTAACCCAAAGGGACAGCAAAAGCACAAACACAACTGGACACCCCAGAGTAAATAGGGGCTCCTAAAGAAGAGATGGAAGGAATGGGCAGACATCACAAGCCCTTCCCCTGATCCACCTTGCACGTACTGATTGATTCCTGCATGTGACTTTTTCAGGTGGACCATCATGTTTAACAAGCCTTACTCAGGTTCTCCAGAATGTCATAAACCTGTAGGATATTGTTCTCATTCATCTCTTTCCCACTGTACGAGTTCTGGCCAGTTTCCTTTCTCCTCGTTAGCAATCCATAATAATGAACTTTCACATTCCACCTTTGCTGTGGCAGAGAATTTCATTAGGGAAAAATGCAGCTGGACTTGGAGATGAGAAAGGCCAGCAGGAATTGTCTGGCTAATTATCTACGTGCCCTCTAAAAGCTCCTCAGATATTTTCTTGCCCTTAATTAGGACAAAAGCTAAACTTATAAACTTCCATAAATTAAAAATATGAAAGCATTTTCCACTGAGATAGCTTCAACACATTCCCTTCTTATTTCTACCTTTTTTTTTAATAATAAAAAGTTTTTTTGCCAACTCTCATTAGCTTAAAATGTTTAAATGAAGTAGTGATTTGAGCTGAACGCTAAAATTCTTTGAACATATTTCTTGCCTGAGTTGGCATGATAAAAACTTCTCCTTACAAATGTGCTGTGCTAAATGAATTGACCTAATCCCATGAGAAGATTCAGCTTCAGCTACTCCTTGTTTTAAGAGGAAAAAAATTTGCTTCACCAAAAAAATTCAGATTGAGCCAATGTCTGACCATCTTCCAGCTCTGAGATGAGCTGGGAACGAGCATGGCTGCACTACATGACTCACACCATGGCCCAGGGTGAATACCTTGGTCTGGGGTCATGGGATTCCAGCTCAGTTGGTTTGGAATCACTTGGTTGGGTCTCTGTCCCCCATTCCTCATCTATCAAATCCTTGTAAAGGTATTTCCTGGTCTTCCATCTACCAGGAACTCTCTGGAACAACCCTTCCCCTGTTCTGCACTGCCAGGCTTGACCCAGACAATGCTTTTTACACTGCTATTGCCAAAAGTGGACACGCACATTGGGCTCCTCCTCTGATTCTGGGAGTTCACAAAGACGGGGCTAGGGAAGGTTGGGGGAACTGAGTCAAGTCCATGATGAATCTTCTGATCCAGCTCCACCACCAAGCAATACAAAATGAAATGCTCCCCATTGTGCTCAGGGCCAGGGGAAAAAAAAAGCAAACTAACCAATAAAAACATAAACAGAAAAAAAGGAAGAACTGCATGCCTGGCAAAAATGTCCAAAGATCTCCATCCATCTGCACCTCCCTTTCACTGTGCTGGATAAACACAGCTGCCAGCAAGAGCCTTCACACCACTCAGCTCTGAGCAGAAGCACATGCACACCCCTTAGAATCGCAGTTGGGGTGTCTACTGACAAAGCACCATCCTTGCATGCGGCTGGAGATCCCACCCTGCCCTGCTGTGGATGGTGGGACGTGTGCCGTGTCCTGTGTAGTGGCACAAAGCCTGCACAACTCGTTCAACTCTGGGAGCTGAGGCACCAGGAAAAGAGGCATCCCCATCTCCTGCAGCCTCATGGGACCAGCCACTCACAGACAACAAAACTCAAGAAATGAAGAAAAAGTGAAAAGAAGAAAGGAGTTTTTCCTTCCCATGCAGCTCCACAATCTTCAAATGGGTGATTTTACCCTCCCATCCCACAGCGGGTGGTACCCAATTAAAGAGGTCTTAAAGCAACTGCTTCAAAGCCCAGTTTTCATTTGACAGAAGACTGTGTTGATGGTGATGGAACAACAGCATTCCTCCACAGAGCTGCTCCATGCACGTGTTTGGAGACAAGATTGCTCAGCTGATTGGCTAAAAATAAGCTGTATTATTCTTTCCTCATCTGGGTTCCCCTACTGCCGTGGCATTGCCTAACAGGGAAAAGCCTGCTTCTTGTCTTGAAAAATTATTAATAGAATCCAAAACTGTAAATTATTTTTAATTTTTTTTTTATTTCCCTTCCTCTTGCAGAAGGTACAAAGTCAGAAGAAATGGTAATGAAGTCTCCTCCTCTGCAAACAAGCTTCGCTTCAGTTTTGGACTATTTACTCCTTAGCCCAGCTGAATGAAATACCAGGAGCAACACTGCTCTGGCAGCAGGCAGGGATTGAGGCTTTCCAGAGCCAAGGGATGACCCAGAGCAAAACACTGGCTCCAGCAGCAGTGAAGCTTCTGGTATCACTCAGACAGAGCTAATTTTCAGATTAAAATGGCCATTTCATTTCTGTCATCTACCCACGTCCTTTGTATCAACACCCTTTTGTCCTACAGCCTACTTACCTGCCTCATTTTAAAATAGATGTAGATATTGTCCTCCTTTTATGGAAGATTTATGAGCTCTGTAGGTTTGCTTTTACAAATATTAATATTATATAAGCTGACGGGCTTATTCAACTGCCACAGGCAAAAAAAGGGACTCAGTCAGCAAGTTTTCTTCTTGATGATTTCTTTTTAAGGGTCATAGGTTGGCATTTACAAGAAGACAAACTAGTTCAGGATAACAAGGAGAGGATAAACAGGATAAACAGCAAAACAGAAATTGGGATAAGCAGAAAAAAACTCTACCCAGCCAGTTCTGTGCTTCTGCCTGCTCTTGTATTATTATAATGACCATGTTTCTAAAGCTTAGCAACAACAAAAAAAATCAGGGTTGATTTTGTCTGGGTTTTTTTGTTTGTGGTTTTGTTTGGGTTTTTTTTCCCACTTGAGATTGTATAAATGTATGGGGGAGGGGAGGAAACCCCAACCATCTTTAATCCTGAAGAATTTGTAACACTCCCTTTACTCAGGGAGGGAGATTTTTATTCTTGGTTTACCCAACACATTGCCAAGCAGAGAGAAGAGCAGAGCTTGACCCCCAGTCCCTGGCCCCTCTGCACATTCCTAGACTGGATGCTGAGCTTTGCACCAGCACACCAGCCTCCCACACTGGCTCCATCCCCATCCCCTCAACGCCAGAGGAGAAAAATAGGTTTAAACTTATGCCCCTGTTGACAGGAATGCAGCCAGCACGCCCAGGCTCTGCCCGAGGGCTGTCAGTCAGGGCACCCAAAGCCCCCCGGCGCTGCTCCAGACCCTCTCTGAAGTGCGAAGCTGCATTCAAAGCGACCTGTGACACACCTCCAGAGACTCTTTGAATGTGCAATGTGCACGGATAGGATGCTGGAATGTGCAATTTCTGCATTTCCAGGGCAGTCCAAGGCTTAAGCTGAACTGTTTTTTTACTCAAAAGATCCATTTTCTTATTACTCCTTGTAAAGCCTTACCAAGCTGCACCTTTGCTCATTAATCAAGCTGCAAGTTGCTTTTATTCATTTTTAAAAAGTTCCTGTCATGGCTAAGAGCCTGAACCCCCACCCTGACCCAGATCTGACCCTTGGCTTTCCCACGGGAGCAGCCTGGATGAGGTCTCTCCCCATGGTGCCCCATGTCCTTGGCTGCAGCAGTAGCACAAAGCACCCCACTGCTCTCCTCCACTGCTCACCTCCTTGCATCCACGCCAGCTAACCACAGAGACACAGGCTTTGTTTTTGTAGGGGGAGAGGACTTTGAAAGCTGCCTTTCGTCCCTTTATACCCTGGGTGCAGTTGTGCTTTGCACACACAGGGGAAGAAAATCCAAACACGCTATTCAACAAAATTAATGACCCAGATTACTAAAATAAAGCTACAACTCAAACATCCGGAACTAATTTTCAAATTACACTTCACTTTATCTCTGCAGCTACCATTAAATAGGGTGGAAGCTTTTACAAGGAAAAGGAAAAAACGAAAAAAAAAAATAAAAATCACTGCCACCACAAACTAGACGAAAGGGAAATTTCTTTTGGCTGTTTTTCTTCCAAGTTTTCGAAGGTTTACAGTATTCAAATTTTTCCAGTCATTTTCCCCGAGATCAAAGGAGCCCAGGAACAACGCCCAGTAATTAGAGCATCACATATGGTGCCGCAATACTCCAAGGAGCGCGCTCCTGCGATGCAACGGCCTCCAGGCCAGGCAAAGCCAATCACTTCCTTCCAAGAGTTGCCACGCACCTCTCTAATGAGCTATTGCACGCACGTAATCATCTGATTAATTCATTAGGAGAAAAAAGTGCAGTTTGGATCACAACCAGGCCTTTGGTTGATGCCACCGCTGAATGGTGGGACTGGTTTCATTAGCTGACACAGGAGGAGTCGCTCGAATCCAAACAGCTACTTAATCTGAACAAATGCTGTGCACAGAATCCAAGGTAGAAGTTAATGCAGCTGATAATGATTTCCTCTCCCTCTTCCTTGCTTTAAGTGTTTGACTACGTTAACAACAGCAGCTTTGTGGAAGGCCCCAACCTACACATCCCGAAGACCCCTTGGGAAGGGACAAATCACACCGCTCGATGACATTGGGCTCATCACATGCAGTTCATTAAGGATCCAGGGGAGACAGCACCTCTGCTCGGGCATGGCTCGCTTCCATCCAAACCAGCAACTTGGTGCCAGCTTGGCTGCCTTCAGGTCTTGCTGATGTGATCAGATCTTGACAGGTGTGATCAGGTCCTGGCTGTAGCCTCTGATGCTCATTTGCAGGGCTCTGCTCTCACGGGCATTGGGGGATGACATCCTCCACCGGACAAGAGGCACAGAAGGTGGCTGTGGTGATGTGGAAGCGAACATCATCCACTCTGCAGTAGATGTTACACAAGGTTTAAGTGTGTCTTTGGTTGGATGGGTACCAAGAACCTTCCCAGAAACAGAGTTAATAAAGAGATGATGCAAAAGCAGAAGGAAATTCTCTGCAGACCACAGAAACAGCCTTTTCAACCTCTTTGAGCTGAAGATCAAAGAAACAATTCCCACCCATAGAAGGCAGGCAGAATAGTGCAGCACTCAACAATGCTTCCTACAGCTGGTCTAAGTTTCTCTCAGAGTAAGAAAAAAGTTACAAAACATATAAACAAGGCACAGTTTATTCTATATTTTCAAAATAAAGGTGTATTTTTCTTGGTGGGAATTTAATACACTAAGGCTTTAGGGAGGCCTTCAATCACTGGAGGTTTTTCAGCATATCCTGCAATTTTCCACTTGAAGGCAATGAATGATGCAAAAGATTTTTGTGTAATTGAAACTCCACATGATCATCGAAAAGGAGTTTCAATGGGAATAGGTTTTTGTTTTTAAATCAACCCTAGTTTTGCACATTGCTGCCTCTCGTGGTGAA
The DNA here is from genome assembly GCA_013399075.1 of Chloroceryle aenea. Lineage (NCBI taxonomy): Eukaryota > Metazoa > Chordata > Aves > Coraciiformes > Cerylidae > Chloroceryle > Chloroceryle aenea. The sequence continues at coordinate 111,000 of VWZY01001955.1, forward strand.
GCATCCTTTGTCATCAGTGAGTTATTTAGGAAGGAAAAGAAGAAAGTCCTGGTGTGTAATGGTCTGTTGAAGTGTGATGGGAAGTCAGGTAAGTGACTGAATTAGCATTCCTTCATCTTGATGGAAAAAAAATAGCTCTAAACCATGTACCTCATTGCCTAACATGGTTTATGAAAATAACCCCGCTCCTTTTCCGCGGGTATGGTCCAAGTTTGCAGAGAGCACAGGAGGCTCCCCCCTGGCAGCATCGTGTCGTGGGGAGGGATGTCACCAGCCGGATACTGTGCTGAGCAGCAACCTTGGGACCTCGGCTCTCCCCAGGTACCCCCCAGCCGTGGCTCCCTACAAAGAAAAGTGCCAGCATTTGCACTAAAAATATAAACGTGAGGAGTCCTAGTCCTGTGGTGGGCCCGGAGGCCAATAACGTCACTGGGGGAATCTAAACAGCCCCAATACTCCATTCCTTTGAGAAGCACAGTAAGTAATTACCATTGCAACATATGGCACATAAACGCCAGCAGCGGGGTTTGGATGTGCTTTAAAATCCACTTTAAAGCATCTGTGCTGCTGGTCCCCAGGCTGTGCCCAGCTCTGTTTGCATGCTGGAGTGTGGTGGCTGCTGGGTTAATTCACTGGTTCACACTCTGGCTCCATTTGCACAGGACAAGCCAGAGTATGGCCTCAATCAGTAAGTCCAGGTAGGACAGAGAATGGCCAAGCAGGGTGGAAGAAAAAACCCAACTCCAACATGAGAGATGGAATAACTGGAAACCATGAGACCTGCCACCCATCGCTCTTGAAATGGCTGCACTTGATGATCTGCAGTGTTCAAAGCTCACACTAAACCTCAGGCTGGTGTTTCTCCTGGATGCAAACTCCCCTCTGTGCTAAAGATCAGCATCTGACAGGGACCCAGAGCCAGGGAGCATGGCCCTCAGCACACCTCCTCTCCACCAGCATCACCCACTGCTGCTATCTGAGCATGCCTGCAGGTATGATCAAATCTAACCTTAGTTCTGGTGTGAGAGAGTTAAATTAAATGTCACCAGATACAGATGCTGTGAGAACTGTAAGCCCAGGAGAACTCTCCTCCCCATGTACCCGGCTGCTGTCCACACGTAGCCAGGGAAGAGGTTTCCCTGCTCAACAGAGCACAACAAATCCCGGTGAGTGGTTGCCTCATCCCTGAAATCACATCCTCTCTGTATGAAGAAAAATCAAAGCCAAGACTTTGGGAATTCAGGGTTTTCTGGGCACAGGACATGGGAATGTCCACGGTTTCCTGTATGATTTTGCACAAGGCTCATCAGAGTCCAAAGCTGCCGGGTGGTTGCTGTGAGCAGAGCCAGCTGGACAGTGCTCCTCAGGAAACATCTGCTGGAGATGGATGGAGGGAACACAGTGTGCCTTGACCCTCCTCTTCTCATGCTCCTCCACCTCCACCATCCATACAGTAGGAGGGTGGGCAGGGAGGGCAGCTGCTGTCTCTTGCCCGAGGGGAATCCCACATCGGGAGGCTCCCCGATTCCTCTCCACCACTGGAGCTGGGACACCTGCCCCACACACAGTAGGGAGGCTCTGTGAGATGGGCTCTCTGGGTATTTGGTTCACCTCGGCACACAGATGTCTGGACACTTAATTAAAATCTCCAAGCCTAGCCTCCTGAGTATCTGACATGGGGCTACTGACATCACTCGAGCAGACTGTGCAGAGAACTTCCAAATACTCCTGCCTTCCAGCTGGATTGGGACCAAGATGAGCAAGAAAATGATGAATTCTTTTAAAAGTAGTATAAATCGCTCTTTACCGAAGTGAGAGTACACAGCGAGGCTCTCCCAGGGTGTGACTTTAGAGGTCCTAGGTTTGCTTAATGAGCCTGCCCATCTCATTGGCCCTGAACGGCACGTTTGCTCACGGTAGGTAGGGAAAGTCAATGACGCATTGAGAACACAATGGTGTTAATCTGTATTCTCTCCTGGTCTCACTGAGATGAGCTCCTACTCTTTCGGATTCAGTCATTAAACAAACCACGTCTGGCAGCTAACTGAACAGACTGTGATATATCAAAACAAACCTATCACTAACTCAATTTCTTGGCTCTTTTATTAGGACGGTGTCTTCTGCATGATGGACCCCAGACCTGACTGTCTCTCTTCGGCACGACCAGCAGCACTAGATTTTTGCCTTGGCCTGTCCATATCCTCACTCACAGCTCTCAGCCTCCATCCAGGCTTCAGAGTTAAACCTCCAGCACAGCTTAACTGTTTCTCCATTCACAGCAGCCAACATTTTACCCTGATCCATCAGCTCAGCTGTACATCTCTCCTCCACTCATTAGCTCACCGATCAGCGGCTTTCTTCCTCCCCCTTGTAAGCATCACGCTTCCCTCCAGCTAGATAGGCTTGGTTTTCAAGATAACCTCAGGACACAGACTGCCTGTGCAGTCTGCTCACAGCGTGGCTCAATATCCCTTTCAAAAGATTGCAGAAATTCTCTAGTCCTCCTCAAACTGGGAATTCAAATGCCATTACCACTGTGCTAGGACTGGTCCGAGGGCTGCTCACAACAGCTGCAGTCCCTTTATTTACCTCAGCAGTTTTTAGATTGGGTCTTAGCTGCACCTTCCTGCTTGGTAATGAAAATATTGTGACATTAAGAAATTCATAAATCAGAAGCTGTGCTGGGGTGTGAAATAGAGCATCCATTTGGGAGAGAATTAAACCCCACTTATGTCTCCTGTCCCTAGATCTATGTGACTACAGGAACAACGCATTAGCTACCTGCTTGGCTTTGCTGCTCTCCCCAATCTCTTTACAGCAGCAGTATTACAATGAGCCTTTCTTGTTGACAGGCTCTTTCTATTAGCTGTGCAAGTGTCTTGAACAATTATTGATGCTGTGGGCAACTGGCAAACAGAAATAAAAAGGAGCCTTCTGTTCATGAGCAAGGCTATTAAATCAAAGGAAACAATAATATCACAGTTCTTGGGTGACCAGCCCTCAGTGCAAACACTGGGAACCCTGCAGGAGTTCTTCAGGAGCATCCCAGGGGCTGTATGAGCTGAAAGAAATTACCCACTGAACAGTGGCAGGTTAAAAAAAAAAACAACCAAGCAAAAAAAAATTAAAAAGAACTCTGCATCACCATGAAGTGTTGGACAAATTGCAAAACATGACAAAATTCTTTAATTATTAAAACAAACTAACTGAAATTAATAATTTAACCTGCTCTGACTAGTCCAGGGCACTTTCCTGTGGCTACCAGGATGACTCTGCTTTCAGTGAGAGCTGATGTTAATCATGACCTGGGACCAAAGTGGTTTTGCAGAAAACCACCAGAACAAAGCAGAAGCCAAACCAACCCACAGATGATACCACTCCCCAGAGGAATTCAAATTACATGGTACCTGACTTCAGCAAATGAGTTGAGCCAAGCAACGCGGAACTTGCTTTTCCCAGCACTCCCCCTGCCACAAATACTAATTGAAATAATAATAAATCTGCACATCTCTACACGGGGTTCTCTCTTCAGGCATGACAAGCTGTACTGAACTATGCAGCACCACTTGTGCATGTACCAGACCACAGCAGCTGGGCAAAGAGCAGTAACTCACTCCTGCACAAGAGCAAGAGCCAAGGGTGCAGATGCCAACCCCTCCTCTCACCCGGGACCCCCAGCCGTGCCCAGTTGACATCCCCTCCTGCAAACCACCCAGCCAGGAACACTGGGTTCCCCTGCCACTGCTCGCAGCACCTGCGGCTCTGCCACATCAAAGAGCGGGCTCCAAACAGACTTTGTTGCAATGTTTTATCCAACAGAAGCGTGGGTACAGGCTACACTTTGTGTACGTACTCCCAGCTTTGTTTGCCCTTGCTCACCCTCTCCCAGGTGCTTCCAAGCTTTTCCCTGGGGTGGTCGTGCACAGCTTCATCACAAAATGGAATATCTTCCATTTTGTCCAAGTCTTCCAGTTTTCCAGACCTTGCTGTGCTTAGGGCAGCTTGGGACCACATACTGGAGGGAGAGGGAAGCTGTGTGCCAGCAAGGGCCACACAGAAAGCCAGATCATCTCCTGGCTCATGCAAAGGGGGTTGAAGCCAGGGGGCTTCAGGGAGGTACCAGGAAAAGGGGCTCCTCATTCCACACACTGTCCCCCAAAACTGAGGCTTGGCAGGCAGGGGTGAGTCTTGGCTGAACATCACCTGTGAACAGCCACGTCCCCAACTAGGAGTCCTTGTTCCTGGCTCTGATCAGGAGCAGCAAGGAGCATCAGAGGTGCTTGCCATGAGTGATGGCCCCGGCCGCGGCTGTTGTGCGGTCAGAGGCGATGCTTTATGCACAGGCTGCAGATAATAAATAATATTTGGGTGGCTTTTAATGTTCCTTTGCAGAACACGGGTACAAAGCAGTGTTGTTGTGACTCATGTCTATTTGAAAGGACAGGGGACTGGGTAGCCATGTGCCGAAGGACAGGCTGTCCTGATGCACCCCCATGCAGCTTCAAACAACCCTTTCAGGAGACCGGTTCCCCAGGGCACCAGCATCCCTGGAGCACCTGCTGGGCACCCCAACCCCAGGTTTCTGCTGGGTGGCTCAGTGCCACGTGTCCATGGCTACAGGGTCACCCTGCTGCCGCTGTCTTCTCGCCAGCCTGCAGACCTCAAAACTCTGCATTATTTTTCACATGGGCTTGGATGGGTGAGGGGCAGCAGTGCCCCAAAGCCGTTAAGCAGGAACAAGCCTTCTCCCAATGTGATGGCCATCTGCATGACGTGCAGTGCCTTGGATCCACCCCAGATCTTAATTACAACAGCATCTCTTCTCTCACCACGGTCCTGACCACAACAACATGGGATGTGCAATTTAAAGCCAGTGCCTGCGATTATGCACATCAAAAGCCACTCCCTCTCCCAGCATGGCTGGTAACAGACACATTTATGCACAAAGATCATCTCTCCCCCACTGTGCCACAAATGATGAAATAAAAAGATTATAAAACTTACATATTTGAAAAAGCTCTAATGGGAAAATATCCCCAATCTTCTGTGGCCTCTCTCTGGTGTTGATACAGCCTGACACAGCTGGAGGCATCCTTCACCTTTCTACGCAGAAACAGCAAGACTTTATACACCTATTAGGTCTATTTGTAGCACAGACAGATATTGAGATTAAGGGGTTTCATCTTCCCAGACATGTACCCCACACTGAGACCCAGGTAAAAAGATCTCATCTCACTACCCCAGTCACTGCTGGTCTCCTTAACCCTTAGCCACACTTCCCTGCCCTCAAGGCTTAGTTTGCCTCTCACACCATAATCCCCATAGAGTAAGCAATAAAGATGGATGTTTTTATCTTGTTGAATCTTTGCTAAGAGTATTTTTCTGCTCTGAGGGCTGTGGGTGTTGGTGGTGATGGCAGGATGAGGCTGATGGCTCCTGCAATGGGCAGCCACTGATCTGTGCTTGCAAGATTTATGTGGAAATTCATCTCTTGGCCCCTTCCTGAGACCTATTCCAGAATGAATGAGGCAGAGTAACTTTTGATACCAATCAAACTCATTAAATGGAGAGGTCCCATATTTCCTAAATAAGCAGAATATGAAACGCATAGAAACTCCTGGAACAGCCCATCCTGCACAGCAGAGCAGAAATCCATCTGGCAAATTGGATCCATTTAATCACACCAAGTTTGTGTTTTGCCCCTGTTTTTTTTTTTTTATAAGGCCCATATATTTTGACTGTTTCAGCTTCACGAAACTAGGTCTGTCAACACATTTGATTGAAAATGTCCAAGTGACCATCTGTATCACGTCACAAGCAGAATCACTCACTGCAACACCAGGATGGCTCTTCATCAGAAACAGAGACATGCCCCAGCATGCTGAGCGTGCTGCCATTCTCTTCTGCCATATATATCAAGTACCATTTGTTAACTCTACTGAAGCCAACCATCCAGGCCTGCTGCCTGCTGCCCTAAATACCACAAGAACCATCTCATCTCCTGCTGAACCTTGTGCAGAAAGGTCATCCTGCATTGGCAGAGCCTGTAGATACTGCCTGCTGAACTAGACAAACTGCCCACAATTTGCTGACACATCAAAGTGGGACGATGGCCCAAGAGCCAACCAGCATCCCATGGGGATGAGGAACCACATGTGAGCACAGCTGCAGCACCCTGGGGCTCAAGGGCTCTGAGGAGTGATGCTACAACAGACACTACTATGGGGAAAGGCTAACAAAACCTGCCGGAACAGTTGCCCAAGACAGGATGCCTACGTCCTTGGACTATGGCAAAGCACCAGGTTCTCCTGACTGCACTGCTTAGGGTTTTGCCTTGACCACATAACAAGCTTGTTCAGAAATGCAGATGATGAGTTTCTGTTTCATAAAGAGCAGGGTGAATCCTTGCTTCTCCTTATCAACATTCTTCCTGCTTCGCTTGGGAAAGGAAGGATGCTGCTGTGCTCAAGCAGCAGTGAGCACAGGAGAGCTATAAAAACAGCAGTAAATAAGTGTTATTCCCTCTTTAACACAAGGAATGAGACAGTTTGACCTTTCCAGACACCTGCAGCTTTCTACAGCTCCAGCCCTGCCTTTTAGAAGATGTTGTGGGGTACATCTAGCCAGCAGAATGCAAAGGTAGCACTGTGACAGCTGTGCTGTCAAACAGCTTTAAGCAAGTTAGATGCTGAGACCTGTCTCACTGTGATAATAAACTAGCTTTGCTTTGTTCAGATAGGTTTTTTGTTAGGGGTTTGTTGTTTTGTTAGGTTTTTTTCCCCTTTTTCTTTTTTTTCCTTGTATACCGCAGCCACCAGCATAGACATTATCCTTTATTTTCTTCCACAGCAAGGACGCAGACATCTCCGTGCAAGCAGATCTGCTGCTGATGTGCAGTTAACCCACTTTAGCCAACAGCTATCCCTGAGCAAAACCACAGCAGCAGCCTCTAGACAGCTCCTCCCTCACAGGGCTGAGACTTTCAAAGCATAATTAGGCCAATTTCAGCAATCAAGCTAGTAAACCAAATTAATCTTGTTCTCGGTCAAATAACCAAAGAAATCAAACTGTAAACCCCTAAGTTAATGCAAATTTAAGCTTTCACATTGATTATCCATCACATATTTATGTCATTACTTAATCTAGCAGCACCAAAAAGAACATTCTTCTAGCAACAGTACAAATAATCCTCAGTGCCTTTCAGTGAGTGATAGCATCTCTGTCTCTGAGGCTGCTGTCCTGCAAGGCTGCACAGAGGCCACACTCAGGCAGAGCCCTCCTTCCCCCAAAGGGATCTCTCCATGACAGCAAGAAAAATGACAAAAGGGAAATGGGGAGGAGGAGGCATGGTCTGAAGGTCACACTGTGGGGAGCACATGTCCCCTGTGTCCCAGGCAGATACCCTGGCCACCAAACCTCAGTGCCTCTCAGCAATTATTCATAGCAGAGCTTTACATTATGCATTACTGTCGAGCCTCTTCTCCCAGTTAAAGTTAAAACCAGGTTTTTGTTGGAAAAAAAAAATAAAAAACAAACAACAAACCCTCACTTTATTATTTTTATATCATATGCGTTTTGGGGTTTTTTGTTGGTTTGGTTTTGGGTTTTTTTTGTGTGTGTTTTTGTTTTTTTTTCTTTGCTAGCTTTTGAGAAGTATCTGCAACTGATGGAGCATCACTGGGGAGGCAGCAGTGCCATCAGCTGGCTCCCAGCCAGCACACATCAGGCTGTAATGGTTAACAAACCCCCTATAGCCCTTGTTTTGCTCCCTTTTCTGTATTTAACACCATCATTTCTAAGGCACTTGGGAAAAGCAACAAGTTTTCTTGTGGAAAATCCACGGGACACTCACATGTTTGTGTGGACACGGATGCAGCTGAACGGCTGCATTTAATGATGTTGTGTCAGGGCTTGCTGTGGGGGTAGAGCAAGGGGTTTGCAGGGGCCTTTCATCTTTCCTCCTCTCCCTTCTTTCCTTAAATGAATTCCTTTTGTCATCTTTTCCTTCTCCTTTCCACGTTGCAAACAAGCCCTTAGTGTGATTTGGTGGCCACGGCCTGGTGTGGAGGGTGACTGCAAGCAGGCAAACTGAGGCACACAGGTCTCCCTGAGGATACCCAAGTAAAGCCTCTGTGCTCCCAAGGAAGTTAAGCTCTGGCGTGGGAAAGTCAATGGGATTTTGCCATCAAGGGCCGTGCTGCCCCATTTCCTGCAGACATCACAGCCAGGGCAGGGGGACAAGCACCAGCCTGGCCCGACGAGGAGAGCAGCAACGTCAACAGAAACCTTCACTGCACATCTCAGAGGTGCCTGAGCACAATGGGATGCTCATGGCACAGCTGCCCACTTGCTCCCAGCCACTGTCTTCTATCTCCTCACTACTTCAGGCTCTGTCACCCTCCAGCAAGATGGAAAGTCCAGCTGCTGGGCTGGTCTGTGTGAGCCCTGAGCTGGGAATCCCTCAGAGCCATCTCTCTCTGATCTCTGTCTGATGGGGTNGTCTGTGTGAGCCCTAAGCTGGGAATCCCTCAGAGCTGTCTGACGGGGTAGAGCTGCACCAGGGGAAGATCCATGTGACTGTGACAGGGACTGCAAAGGAACCAGCTGTGTTGTGGTAGCGGGGTGCTCAGAAGCAGTAGGTGCTTGGCAGGATGAGTTGCTGTTGCAATTTTTCATTGTTGAAAAGAAATTCAGGTGGTGTGTGGCTCCCCTTCCCCTGAACGTACAATTAAAAATAAAACCAACATCTGCCCTTTCTTCAGCTTCTCCTTCCTCCCCTGGATTAGCCTCAACATGGGCAGTACAAGACTCCTCCACTAGCCAGGTACAGCAAGAGCAAAACAAAACCCGAAGAAAAAAACAACCTGGTGCAAGAAGCAACCAACCTGGTGCAAGAAGCAACCAACCTGGTGCAAGAAGCAACCAACCTGGTGCAAGAGTAAAGTTACTCCAGGGCAACCGAACCCAGACACCTGAGCCCCTTCCTCTGCTGCTGCTCTTAGACAACCTGGAGAGGGGCAGCTTTACCCAGATCAAACTGATCTCAGTCATCCCAATACTTAATTTTTATCTCTTTTCTTGCTTCAATACAAAGACTTTGCTTGGCTTTGGCCAATCTATCCATCAGGCTGAGCTTTCAAAGCAATAAAAGATGTCCAAAGTCCATCTTGTAGACAAGGGAAGAAGTCTTGCAGGCAGGATTCATAAGCAAGTCAGGACAGCATTGTTATGTATATATTCTGTGAATTAATGCCTTTTAGCGAGCCTAGTAAGACTTGAGTCTTTTCCAGCCCGTAGGCTTATGGTTTTACTAAGTATCAAGTATTGACTTAAAAAGGTCAAGATAATTTTATGACCATCAGGAATATTTCAAGCTATACAAAGCCAGATAATGGTACTGCGAGGGGGGGGAGAAATAAATCAAATCAGTTCATATATATCAGGCTTAATTACTGACTGACAACAGCCAGGAAGGATTTTTCCTTCCAGAAGCAGCATTTCATACACTGCTACAGACAGGGCTGGCAGGAGCTGAGAGCACGTCTGCCCTTCATGGGACAGGCTTGGAAATGGAGCAGCAAGACCCATACTCCCACCAGTGCACTGGGACCCTGCCCAGCCTGACCCAGTGTCCTTCACCATCAAACCAACCCTCCTCTCCAACACTGGGCTGATACATCAGATGCACAGGCCCAGCTGTACACTGGATGAAAAGACACATTTGTGTCCCCAGACTGCCCAGATAAAGAGGGAAAGCTGCTGGCACAGTGCTCACACCAAAGCTCCAGAGGAAAGTGAGGAGAAAACATCATGTGGAAACATGCAGGAGATAATTTCTCTGTGACCAACATGGGGGGTTTGGGGCGAAGGCAAGAAACCAATAATGAATAGAGTGGAGAGGCTGAAAAATCAAACAGGAGTCCAAATATATCAGAGGAATTGAGCTTTCTGGCCAGGTGGGAAGGAGCAGGGCACCCAGCAGGGATGGAGCCGATGGGAAGCAGCCAGGTGCTCCTCTCCACCCATCCCTGCAGAGGGGCAGCTGAAACTGAGCCCTTGTGGCAGTGAGGGCAGCAAAAGTTAACACACTGCATTTTTCTCCAAGTTCTATGGCTCTAACGTGCCTTTCTCTGGAGCGTCAGCACTGAGCACAACGTGGCACTTCCACTGCCACAAAAACCTTACCTCATTTTTCTCCCAGCTTGCTGTGAGCTGGCAGGTTGGGAAAGAATGGGACAGGTGAAGGAAGGGTGAAATCTCAGCTCCTTTGAAACTGAGGCAAGACTCCTGCAGCTAAAAAGGAGACAAGATTTCTCCCCTGCATCTAATCACCCAGGTGAGGAGGGCTGAGAATTTGTGACCGTCCTCCATTACCCACTGCTCCAGCGAGACCCAGCCTCAACCACGGCCACAATATGCACGGGGTGGGACTATAAACATGTCAGCAAAAGGCATCCTTTGATAGATGGATGGAGAAGGAGGACCAGAAGAAAATCCATTCATATTGCTCTGACACAATTTAATCAGTCTAAAAGCCATGACCACAAAGGCAGCAGAAGGCGGACGCCCATGGTAACCCCAGCCCACCAACTCAGCAGGGCCCATTTTAATGGACTTTTTGTTCTCTCTGTGTTTAAGTGAGTTTATTGTATGCTGTTGTGTTGTACTACAAAGAGAGTTAAAGCAGCTTCCTGGCTCTTGGGCACAAGGAACAAATAAGATGGGTTGGGGCTCTGGGGTGGTCAGGCTCCACCCAGACATCCCCCAAATCCTGGCATGTGGAAAATCAGCATGCAAGGCAGATTAGGAGATGCAAGGAGAGGGTGAGAAGAAAGGATTACACACCCTGATAAAGAACATCACAGACTGCTTGCGAAGAGAAGGCAAGTGCCAGCCAAGAGTGGAAAGACAGACCCCCAGAAAGATCTGGCTAAACAGAAAATTGCAGCAGTAAGCTGTGTTACAGGAATTTCTAAAGCACAGGCAGGTTCAAGAAAGAACTGGTGCTGGGGGAGGCCTCATCTTCATCCCCACAGATGCTGCCAAAGCTGTGTAAGCACAGCCCACC
>VWZY01001955.1:122195-144238 GCA_013399075.1 Chloroceryle aenea
CAAACCCACTGCAACTGCCCTCAGGTGTTAGGCACCAAGAGACCTGCACATGGCTCCCCACTCCCCTGCCTTGGCACCCACTGAACCCACTGCCTGTGCCCAAAGCACAGGGGATGAACCCTGCCATCCTCAGCAGTCTGTCAGGAAAGCACTTCAACAGTAGATCCACCAGCAAACCAAAGCTGTCAGGAGAAAGCAAGAAAGCTCTCCGAGTATGAAAACTTCAGCCGAAAAACTATAAGCAGAATAAACTCAAGATGTACTCGACCCAGACAGCAATAAAAATTGACTGACTGTGCTGCTCCTGCCTCCCCTGGCTGCTGGGGGCTCTGCTGGCCCTGGCACACAGCCCCAGCAAGCATGGCTGAACATCCCCCTGGTCAGTGTGGGCCAGATTTGGGCACACACCAGGCAGCTCCTAGCCACCCTGACACCAGAGACATGAGAAGAGCAAAGGCAAAGCCAAAATCCCCTGCTGCTTGAGCAGATGGAGCTGGGGAAATTGGAGGTGGTGGGTAAGTGGGGAGCAGTCAGGGACAGGAGCCTCCCCCAGAGCCCAAACACATAAATGCATTCTAATGTTACATAAGGGTGGACTTTACAGCAAGGTTCCTTGTGAGGAAAAGTTNGTAATTTCTGAAGCAAAGGCAGTGTCAAGAAAGAACGGGTGCTGGGGGAGGCCTCATCTTCATCCCCACAGATGCTGCCAAAGCTGTGTAAGCACAGCCCACCACCTCGTGCTGCCCCCAGAACCCTCAAGTCTCCGGCAAGCAGTGACAGGCACACTGCAAGAGGCAGGTGGCTTCCCCACTGCACACTGNCTCCCCTGGCTGCTGGGGGCTCTGCTGGCCCTGGCACACAGCCCCAGCAAGCATGGCTGAACATCCCCCTGGTCAGTGTGGGCCAGATTTGGGCACACACCAGGCAGCTCCTAGCCACCCTGACACCAGAGACATGAGAAGAGCAAAGGCAAAGCCAAAATCCCCTGCTGCTTGAGCAGATGGAGCTGGGGAAATTGGAGGTGGTGGGTAAGTGGGGAGCAGTCAGGGACAGGAGCCTCCCCCAGAGCCCAAACACATAAATGCATTCTAATGTTACATAAGGGTGGACTTTACAGCAAGGTTCCTTGTGAGGAAAAGTTAAAGAAGCTTCAATTATTCCCTCTGAAGTCAGAGGTTCAGAAGTGATGTCTTTCACATCGCTTAAGGTACTGGAAGCTGGAAGTGCAGCCCCACACGGGGTCTGGCTGCTGCTGCGTCTTTGGGCTTTAAGGGAAAACAAAAAGTTTGCAGATTATATAATTTTTTTTTTTTCATTTGTGGACTTACCACAGTGTGGGCTCCAGCTGGGACCAGCTAGAGAAGTGATGAAAACCACTTTTTTAATTGAAGAGCTGGCTGAGTGTGCTGTTATTCAAGCTAATTTTATGGCTTTTTTGACTGAGAGTCTCCAGGACACCGCAGGGAAAACCAAAGCAGCATCTTCAGATACTGCCCTTCCCCATCCCCTTAGTTAGTTAGAAAGGCCAAGAAGGTCAAACATGGCCAGACACTTGCTGGAGCTCTCTACCCAAGCAAGGCATCTGCGAGGCCATGGTCCCTCATCCAACACCTCTCACAGGAGACCTGCCCCAAAGCAGCAGGACATTACATTTTCCATGACAGACAGAGGATGCTCCAGGATAGTTTTGAAGGAGGTTTTGGTCCAGCTTCTCTCAACAGCACCCTCCATCCCTACCCATCAGCACACCCTATGCTACGTGCCTGCAGGGAATGCTTCTTATCCTAAGGGAAACATTCCCAGTTCAGCCTACTGCAGTACTACCGTGTGTCTGATCTTTGTACTGTGCCAAGACATAGATCAGTTAATTGACAAGGGGAAAACATTTATTGCTGCTCATAAGGGGCTGTATGAAACTCCCCCAGCACACCCTCAGAAGGCTGTGAAACCCAGAATTAGGAATATACTAATCATAGAATTATCTTGGTTGGAAAAGACCTTTAAGATCATTGAGTCCAACTATTAACCTAACACTGCCAATCCCATTCCTCAACCACGTCCCTAAGTGTTTCATCTACACATCTTCTAAATACCTCCAAGCATGGGGACAAGGAAGAGATATGATTAAAAAAAAAAAAGATTATTAAGCTCTTTTTGAGACTTTGCCTTTTTGCCTTGTCACGATGTCCCACCCTCCAAGCCCAGAAATTAGGGGAAAAGGGGGTAGGTGAGACCACTGTCCCCAAGGGACCAGCTGGGACCCCACCCCAGGCAGACTGCGGCATCTTCAGCAAGAGCAAGAGACAAACCCAGACTGGGAGAGGCTTCCAGGCCTGACTACTCAGTCTAATAAGCTAGTAAAGATGCTGCAGCAGCTACATAAAGAACATATAGTTATGGATCATTTTAATTATGCATATAATGGCTTTATCTTTTTGTTACCTTATTTCATTATTAAAAACCTTTAATTCACATATACATTTTAACTCTCAAATCCAGCCACCAAGAAAACTTATTATAAATAATTTAATACTCAACAAGGCACCAATTCCTCCAAAAGCAGCAATCCTGGAATGAGGCTACTGGAAACTCTCTCAGCATCTGACACTTTAATGTTGTACCAGAGCACCCAGAAGATAGCAATATATGGCTCCTCCAAGCTCCACACGCTCATTTAGAAGCCGTAGCTAAAGAGCCTGTGTAAGAATAGCATCTCTAGGTGACTATCAATATACAAGAGAAGTCTCTGACATGCACCAAGGCAGGAGAACCTGCCAGTAAGTTTGCAACACCAGCTTCAGAGCTGCACAGAGAGAAAGAAAAGAAACTTGCAGCTGCACGGTCCTCTCTGCTTTGGAGACCCATAGCCAGCTACAGAGACTACACTGAGCAAAAAACATTCCCCTACCAATGTCTTTTGGCACCACAACACCACATTCATGATGCAGAAGAGTCATTCTAACATGTCAGACCACCTGGAGGTCCCAAGCATAAAGAGCAGCTGCTGAGCACCAGCACCCCTGGAAAATAAACCCAGGGGAGGCAAAGCAAGACCCTCACCTCCCAGCTCTACTGGGAAAAAATGCTACTAGTTATCCTGGCCCACAATCAGCATTTGATTAATAAATACATTTTTCTAACCATGTATGTCAGGTTTTCCAATTATATAAGATAGGCAGCACAACACTTAAATTTTTTATGTACCTACCTCCCTTTTTCCTACCAATAAAATGAAATGAAAGATAAGCACACCCATGCAATCTCTACCCCCATGGAACTAAGGCAGCTTTCACCATAGGCATCAGCACAGCCAGGCTGTACCTTCTGTTTCTTCATTGCATTTATTCCCAAAGTAAATTTATACAGAAAATACGTAAGTCAAATCAAGAGATACCTGGAGACAGAAGCATGCTTTTTTTCTCTCTCTTGGTCCTGCTACAGTGAGCATTTGTGTGTAAGACCCAATGAGGTCAATAGGAAATAAGCAGGTACTTCAAGTTTTAGGCTTGTGAATAAATTAACCATTATTGAAGAGAGTACACATGTGCATATTTTACTGATTGCTGAATCGGTGCTTTTAAGCTATCAAATTGGATCAGCCTGATTGCCATCACAAAGAACCCTTCTGCTTCCCCACCACTGAGGCAAGACCTCCTTAAACTGATTATTTTTGCATTACTTGCTGAGAGGGGAGAGATGCTGGGAGCTCTCCTGAGCCCTTCCCCTGGGGCACCTGTGCTACATCTTCAGCTGAAGCAGGTGGGAGATGTAAGCGTAGCTGCTAAGGAAACAACTCCGTTGCACTGTGAAGGGGAGGCGAGAGCACCCACGTGCTGTGGGGTCAACTCTGGGTTCTCCAGTTCTGCCTGTGCCACTGGAAGGCAGCATGGGAACTGCACAAGCCTTCTGCTCTTCAGTGGGATGGGATATTCAGACACATTCCAAGGCAAGAGCAGATTTTGCCAGCAGTGCTAGTGAAACCACAGCTGGCAGTAAACCGGTAGTGATTTTGGGTGCTGGCAAGAGTAAATTGGTGCAAGGAGACGGTGGCAAAACACTTAGAGCTGATTGAGTCAAACGACGTGCAGGCAGCAGTTCATTTGAATCATCATCTGAATGATGAGCTTCCTCCCAATCCCTCCTACAGACAAACCCAGAGCATTTGCTGATGTTGGGAAGTGGGATGCTCTGGATTGCCCCAGCACTGCCCGTGCCAGCCCACTCTGCAAAGGGCCCAATCCAGCCTTCTGCAGGCAGGCTCCTGACAGTGGTTTGTGCTTCCAGCTGCTGTGGGCAGGGCTGGGCAGGCTTTGCTCTAACAGGATGGCTCCTTCTCAGCACCAGCCCAAGAAACCAAAGCCACTCTCCAAGCACATCCCAAACTGTGTCCTTCATCTCTCCAGCTCTGTTACACACAGCTATAAGGTGCTGCTGCAGGCTGGCTTAATGGTCCTTTTTGAAGCCCTTTGAGCTCATCAGATGATTGTCCCACAGAATCATCACCCTCTGCTCCTCCCCATACTTTCATCCAGTGTGGGAGTGGTGGGATCCTCCCAGGAGCAAACAGCCTTTGGAAAGGCACTTTATCTTTGCTTGCAGGAAACCTTGAAGGTTCAGAAGACAGCAAGGGAAATTTGTGCTGTTAAAATTAAAGCTGTGGTAATTAAACAGGAGTTTCCTCTGTCCCAGCAAGGGAGTCAGCAGAGCAGTATTCAGAGGGGGGTCGTGAAGTTATGTCCTACATGAGGGACTGCACACACAGAAGGTGAAAACTCATCCCACTCCAAAGCACACTGTACCAACCCCATGGCTGTGGCCAGACTCAGTGGCAGGGTCACCAGGCTGCTAAGCCACATCCCACTCTTACAGACAAGAGCATCACAAGGACCCTTACCCTGCTGTTCCAAGTTCATCTGCACCCCAAAACTCAGAATTTATCCTTTCTCTTTTCAAAACAAAAAAAAAATCTTGCAGTAAGAAGGAAGAAAGAAAAAAAAAAAAGAAGAAAAAAAAATGGCAGCATCTAAAGCACATCCCAGGCTGATGTGCAAAAGCCAATTACCCAAAACAGAGGTGAATCAATGGAAAAGGCTCTTGAGTGAGGAAAGGCAATGAGTGGCCTTTCCCAGGGCAGTGCACAGCCCGGATCGATGCTGCTTTGTGGCTGGCATCCACTCTCCATATTTCTATTTGTTCCAGTCATGGGTTGCTAAGGTGTCAAAGTCAAATCATTTGAATTTGTCAACCAAAGGAAAGACACTCAAGGTTCAGAATTACACCTTGACCCAGCTGGGTCACTTTACAGCAATTATCACCAATCTCTACAGTGGAAGATTGTAAGAGTTCAGAGGAGAAGAAAAAAAAAAAAAACGCTTGTCCTTTCTTCACCTTGCATACAAATGAAAACCAAATGTGATCTTTTTGCTCTTGACATAACCATGCTTTAAAGAGCTTCACAAACATCTATTTCCTCATTTGATCTCACACAGAAGACATATTATCTCTTTTAAATATGCCTTCTCCTTGGCGGTGTGCAGCCTATCCCCTATCTTTAACATTTTAAGAAGCTGCCAAATGGTTATTTGCAAAACTGATGTTAGGAGATAGATATAATCTATTTTAAACCTCAGCAAAATTGGCCAATTTCAGGAGGTTTTAACATACGGCTGAATTAATCAAGTCACACGGATTATGAAATGTGAAATGCAGCCCCCCCCAGCTCTCCACCCGCATGGGAGTGATTTGGAAAAAGCCCAACCACTTTACGGCACGGTGAGAAGAGAAAAAAATAATAATAAAGGGAATGGTTTCCAACAGACACCGGCTTCCTGAGCGGTGGTGCTCTCCCTAGCAGAGCGTTTCTGTCTTGTGAGACTTCTACCTCACCTCGCCTCTTTGGCACCACTCCTTCGGTGATGAAGCCCAGGGAATCCGAGAGCGATGCCTTCGGGCTCTGCACCCACCCAGTGCTGCCTCTTCTGCCATGGGGCCGGATCCAGCCCTTCTTCTCCTCTTCCCCAGATGCTTTGACTACCTCCTGCCTTTCCCTGCTGCTCTCTGCACCACAGGGTCACCTCCCTAGGAAGGCAAGCCCTGTGCTGGCTGGAAGCAGCTTCACACATTCAAGGGGAAATAAATCCAGGAAAAGGCATTTCCTTCAACATTAAAATTCCAGACTCCTCTGTCTTACTTGATCTTGTTTGTGAGGTCTTGCTACTCAGTTGCTTGGAGACTTTTGTTTATTGCCTTGTTTTTCTTTTGTTTTAAATGGTTGAAGTTAGTGTTTTAACAGAGAACTAAGTAAAACGTATCGATTCCGAGGCAAAACTGCCTGGAGCTGGCTGCAGTTTCCATCTTTTGCTAAAGACACATCTGATGTGGAGCATGGTGCCTTGTGCAGGGACCAGCAGATGCAGATGGAATGCTCCTTCTTCCACTGTGGGTCACTGGTTCGGGCCAGGGGATGTCAGCAGAGCAAAGCCACATTGTGCTGGTGTTAGTGAGGGAGTTGCTCACTGGATCTGTATTTTTGCATTTGTGCCAATTTCTTCAGCTGCCACCCTCCATCAGGCTCTGTGTATGGGCAGACGGGCAGCAGCAGGCCAGTGATGGTCACAAGGAGTGCCTGGAAAGCTAATTCTCCTTCTGTGCACCGCTGTGCAGTAGCTCTGGATGCTTTACTCAAAGCTGAGCTTTTGCTCAGGATGGGAGACCCACACCAGGCAGCTGAGCCCTGGCATCACACTGGCAAAACCCCAGTGGTGCCACCTCTCCCCAGGCACTTCAGCTGCTCCCAGGAACAGCAGCAGGTCCCAGACCTGGCTTGTCCCCCAGGCACAGGGTGACTTTGAACCTGCCTGGCCTTTTGGCTTGCTGCCTGTCCTCCTGCCCTACCACTGGCAGCAGGTGAAAGCTTCCCAGCATGTGCCCTGTCCCGTAGGACCTGCACCAGCCAGCCCAGCATGGGAGCACTGGGCAACAGCAGCTCCTCAAAGGCAGACAGCTGTTTGTAAATCAGCTGGCATGGCAGTGGCCACCAAGGGGAGGAAGCACGGGCAGAAGCTCAGCCCCCAGACAGCAGGGAGACAGCATGAACAATGGCTCTGTCACCTACAGAAGTTGCCAGATGCCTCGCCCAGCATGTTGGACCCATGGAGCAACTCAGAAAACAGGGCAGGGGTTTCCAGCAATGGCAGGAAGGCAGCAAGGGCACCCAGGCATACACCAAGAGAGGTTTCTTCTCATGCCCCACCATCCCCTGGGCTCTTCTCCAACACAACAGGTTATTTTTGAGGGTGTGGGCAGCAGCATCACTCCCACAGACACCTTCTCTCAGCTGCCTCCACTCAGAGGAGATTTTCAACAGCGCCAAACATGACGCAAACGGAGCAGACTTCAGTGCTCCCTCGTACCCAGCACCCCAAGACAGGCAGCACCTCCCAGGCACTGGCTGCTCTGCAAAGGCAGGATGTGGTTTGAATGCAAACATGAAGACAAATGGCTCCAGGGGAAATACGATGACCTCCCCGGCAGTGTCAGGAACCATTTGTCAGCTGGCAGAAGTCATTAGCTGTTCCGCTGCTCACAGATCGGCAACGGCACGTTGCTGGTGACGGCTGCTTAACGCAGACCTGACAGGGCTTTTGCTGCCAAGGTCAGCTCCCTTCTTTGGGTGGCAGCAGCCAGGTTTGCCCAATGCAGGCTTGATCACTGATCAAGGCGCTCCGGGCTATGCCTCTGCCTTGCTGATGGGCACAGCAAATCAAGCTGTGCGAGGAGAACCTGCCTGGCTTCTGCCTTCTCTTTTGAAGTAACCCCAGAGCTCATTTTTCTATAAAATCATTAGATTTCAAAGCCTTTGCCTAAAGGTGGAAGACTATTGCAAACCTGTCATAATGGGTGGGAAGCCAAAGACCTGAGCAAGCAAAGGACTTCCATAAAATCCATGGAAGGTTGACAAAAACTCTATCAAACCCTATAACCCATCCCTCGGATGGCTTTAGGGAGTGTGGGGCTGAGCTGTATTGAGCATAAGAATCCTCCAACAAAAGCTGTTTGCATCCTACACACAGCAGAGAAGGAACAACCCAGCAGTCACCAGCCTCATGTTTGAAGGAAGGATGGTGGNTTGGCCAGCCCACAGCTGGTTTCACGAGGGTGAAGGTGTGCTCAGCACAAACAGAACCTGGGAAGCCAACAGGTGAAAACTACACTTCTCCCTTCGTGAGCACGCAGATGGGATGAGGACAGATGAGAGCTAACACCAGGGCAAGCAGATGGATTTATACAAATACTTAAATAAGAGCATATACTCAGGCACTTAACATAATGTAATATATTACAAATAACATCCCACTATAACAACCACAGCAGGAATTATTTTCCAGCACAGCCATGAGACCAGCAGCCCCCTGAACTCCCAAATTAGCAGCTCCAGCAGCAGGGAGATGGCCCAACAGTGTGCTGGAGCCTGGCCCATGCTGCGGCCAAGCGCCTTCATGAGAGGCTTCTGCTCTGCAATTACCTTGGATTAAGAGGAAATGAGTTCAATTAAGTGCACCCATCACCTGGCAATGAAATGTTACTGTCAAGGGTCCTTTTGGGGAAGTCAGTGAGTCCTCCTCTCTTAGGAGAGATGGCACAGATATATGAACCAGCCAAAAAGGGCAGAGTGAGAGATGGAAGTTAATCCAACTCCAGGTGTGATGTAGGGATGCTGAGACAAAATCAACAGGCAACATCAAGCACTGGGCTGCCCTGCCAAGGAGAGCTTTAAATTTAGCATGGCTACATTAAGACATGTTCAAGGTAAGATGTGTTTTCTGCATTGCATCCAAGATGCAAAGGGGAGGCGGTACCCCCAAGAAAGGCAGCCGTGGCAAGGGGTACTCAGAGGGGTTCAGCACCATCAGGCCACTGCTGAACCTCTTCATCTGGTGGGATGCTGTGTCCAGCACCTTGGCGGCTGGACCCCAGCTGCATTTGCAGCATGCACATCTCTCACCCATCTCAGGCCCAAAGACAAACACTAACATGCACCCAGCAACACGGGACAGCACAGTGCTGGCAGCCTGTGAAACAAGGCAGTGAAAATGAGCAGGAAGTTGATTCCAAGAAAGCCACCCTCACCTCTTCATCAGAGGCCACTTATCTGTGATGCTACCGGCAGCAAAGGAATGCAGAAGTGTGGTGAAGGTGAGATTTCTTTAGGTCCTGAGCCTCCTCCTGCAGTTAAGACATCAACAGACTCGTGCATCGGCCGAGTCACCAAACCAGCTTCTGCAGGCTCGCCTTCCTGGAGGAACACATCCTGCGAAAGCAGCTTTAGGAGGAGTAGAAAGGGCTGCAAAACGCATGAGTGAGCAAAGCTAAAGCTTTGCCTCCATGGCAGGGCACTGCTGTCAGCTGCCTTGATGGAGTGCTGCTTTCACACGGTGGCCCTCCTCCCAAACATTTTCTCCAGAATGGAGCTGCATGTTAAAAGTCAGTAGATAAAAAAATATTTAGGCTTTGCCTGATCATAACATGCTTTCCCTTGAGTGCTAAGGACCTTTTCAACCTGATTTTCTTGCTCTTGAATCCACAGCAGGACAGGTTCCTGCAAAGCACACACCCCCCCAAACCCAGCCAGATTCACATCCCCCTGCCTAAAACTCTTGCACCACTTTCAGCCACGTCCAGTTTTCTTCTTCGATAGTGTGGGATTTTTAGGGTGCCCAGCCCTTCACTGGGAAGCCCTGCAAGAGCCTTTTTGCTGTAGCACATCAGCCTCTCCTTCCCCCTCCCCAGCACAGGGCTGGCAGGGCACCAGGGAAATTAAGCAGGAGATTTCTAAAGCCGAGAGAAAAGCAGCCATCTGGGCCCTAGCAGACAGGTCGTTTAATGAACAAAGGGAATTTTCTAAAGAAGCTGGAGAAATGCAACAGTCTAAATAAAAGAAGTGGTAACCCCTCCAATCCATCCAGCAGAGAGAAGCTTTCAGGAAGCACTGAATACCCGAGTAACGCCCCGTCCTGTCTAATTACAGGATGAAGCAGGAGATGGGCTGAAGTGGTGGGAAGCAGGAAAGAGTGGGGTGGGCTGGGGGTGAAGTTCAAGGTTTTCTGTGGCACAAAGAGCTCCCATGATGGTGGGAGCAGACACCCCGGCAGCCCCCACTGCCTAGGAACCTACTTCTGCACCTTTGGGGGTGGGATTTATATCACTAAGTCTCCTAGAGGCTTTGTGTGCCCTCATCTCAACACTCAGCATATTCCCCCCCAGAAAACACAATTTCTCCTCTCGTGACAGACAAAGTCCAGGGTACAAACCTGGCACCCTTGCCCTCACCTTCCACATCTACCACCAGCTACCAACACCTCCTCTGCTTTCTTCTGTTCCTCGAAGGAAAACCATCATCACTTGTAATTCAATTTGCAACTACATTTTCACCCCGTTGTTTTTTGCCACATCTCATAACCTTGTTTTGCAAGCTCTCAGGCAGCGCTCCCCCTTTCTCCTGGGGCTGGCAAGCAGGTGTCTTTTGAAGCTCTTCCAGGTTATTGAACTACTGTGTTAATGCAGCTTGTTTCCCATCAGTTGAGGGCAGCGTGCCGGGGACATAATTTATTTTCCGTGTTTATTTATGTCAGGAGAGTCCTTAAAGGATTTGTTTGCAGCTGCTTTGGTCACTGCTCTTGTCGAGGTTACCTCCCACTCCACTGTGTGCCAGCAAGTCAGGCCCAGTGAGACTGGGGTCCACCAGCTTTCTTCAGCTGTTTTAATGCTGTGGAAGCAACTAATTTCCTGTATGCTTCTTAATGAGGAGCAGAATCCCTCTTTTTCTGTCTAGTAGGTCTTTCTGCCCCTTGAAGGTAAGGCAAGCTGGCAGCCATGAGATCCCTCAGTTGAACACATGTTTCTGCCCAGTCCCAAAGAAGGGCTGGTGCTGGCATCTCCTTTTCAGATAGCTTGAGCGTGTCCTGTCCAGACTTTGATGATATGATCAGAGCAGAAAGCAACGTTCCTTCCATGGTGTGTGGGCCACTCCAGGAACAAGCTCCTCCTCCAGGACCATGTGGATGGAGACCTGTAAGACCTTGAAAAGCTGAGGTACTATCTCAACAGAGCAATTGCATCTGCCTCTCTCACCCTTGTGGATATTTTACTCCATCTGCCGCTGCCTTTATTATTGTTATTTCTCCACGTTCAGTCATGGCTGCAGCTGGTCACGTTTTTTTTGCTATAAGCCATATATGGTAAGCTTGCCAACTGAGAGGATCTCCTCTGCACCAGGTCCTGCTCAGGGCTCCACACCAGTCCCAGTTAACCACCCACGGATGATGGCCAGATCCTGTGCCCTTCCCCAGGTGGTCCAAGCTGGAACATCTCCCCACTCCCAGCTGCCACCCAACAACTTCCAGCTCTTTGGAGCATCCCAAGGTAATGTGCTGGGAAGCTGGCTGCCAATTAATTTTCTCTTTTGGGTTCAAGGCTACCACAGAGGAGGAGATCATGCCATATTGATTTCCTCCATTGTCCTCACAACCATACACTCAAAGAAACATTTGTTATTTTTGTGACATATCCCTTTGGAGGCCACTTGGGCATCCTACCCGCTTGCACAGCAGAGATGGCAATTTTGCCAGAAATTCTGCTTTAAAGGATTTTGCAACATTAATTAAATTTCTGCAGTTGTATCTCTTGGCTCTGAATATGATCCAAGCTTCTCTAAGCATGTGAGGAAGGGCTCAGTTCCTTGTCCCCATTCAAACCTGTCTCTGAACAAGTCTGGCTCCGAAGACTGAATTCCCTGGACACAATATCAGAAATATAATATTGTTCCTCACCAGAAGGAATTGAATACAGGACTGGCAGGGTTCAGACATGGTATAGGTCTAGATAACCTAGAAGCTGAGCTGAGTGATAATCCCAGAGCTACAAAAAAAAAAGCAGCTGTCCTTGCCCAGAGAACCAATTCCTCTAAACACACAGGCAAAAAGGAGTCTCAGATCACACAGACAGCCCAGTGCAGGAGGGACAGCGAGTCACCCCAAGGACTCCAGATGAATGCGACACAAAACTCCCACAACTCTGGCTCCCTTTGGCCTCCAAATCACACAGGCCTGCCTCAGGCTGGCACCAGTGACCTCCCTCAGTGTGTCTGGGCTTTTGTAGTCACTGCTTTCCAGGAAAGCATGAAGGAAGAGGAACTGCCAAGCCTGGGAAACATAGGAGGAGACAGTTTGGCTTTAATAGTTAAAACTCTTTAGAAATTTAAAACAGAGGCTGGTTTTTTTTCAGGGAGAGGATATTAATAAATGAGATAGAAGGAAAACGTGGAGAAGATAAGAACTTTAACTTAAGGAAGCTCTGGAACTTGGCCTTCCTGAGAAGTAGGGCTACATCCACTGCCTGAGCTGTTCCCGTGGTGGAGGCTGGAGACAGGCACACAACTCACCAGGGTCCCACAGGGCTGGGAAACCAGCACAGAGATGGAAAACAGACCGATGGTGCCGGGCTGGCATTTCCTACACAGCACGGTGCTATTTCTGCCAGCTATCACAAAGAAGCCTGGCAGCGAGGCGGCTGGTGGGGTCAGAAGGTGCTTGGCACCAGGAAATTTGCTCCAGGGCAGTTATTAATCATCACCCTTTGCGGCTGGAGCTGCCCAGGCGGGGTGGAGGGGCGATGCTGGCTGCAAAGGCGAGGGCCAGCACATTGGCACCATGGTGCCACAGGCACGGTCACCTGCTGACACTTGCAGGAGGAGAGCAGCAGTGGGTCCGTGCCTGCTCTGTGGCTACGGGAAACAGCCGGTGGGCTCTGTGCCACCGCGTGCTCCTTCAAGAAAGTCAAAGTGTGTGCAGCTGTTGATGAAAGTATTTGCTACAAGGTACGTGGCAATTACTGCAGAATAAGAGCCAGGAGGCTCAGAAGGCACTCTGGAAACTCTACCCAGTTAAAGCAGGGACCTCTGTCACCATGCAGGAAGGTAGTGACAGAGGATCTGCACCAAGGGGCAGGACTTGTTGTGAGCCCCTGCCTCCCAGGCTACGTTAACAGCATCTCCTTCACCCTCTCTGAATACAAACATCAATAAAAAAGGCACTCGGGCAGCAGTCCGGGGCACAACACAGATGCAGGGGGAGACCCCAGCATCCCACCCCTCTCCCACGAGTGGGTTTCCAACCTCTGCATCCAGCCCAGCACCACCGTTATTTCCTAGGATTTTTTCCCAGTTTCCACAAGAGGGCACCGGCACGACACCGACGGGGACTCCCCGGTGTCCCCGAGCAGCGGCCGGGACGCGCCAGGGGCTCAAGGACCGGTCTCGCCCTGGGATTCTGTCTGCAGGAGAAAAGAGGGTGAGCTGCAAAGGCTGGGAGGGGGATCTCAGTTCTGGAGCCCCGGCTCACCAAGACATTTGCTCTTGCCGAAAGAATCCGTTTTTGCTCAAAAAGGTGATTTTCTGGAATCTGCTATAACCAAGGGGCTGTGGGGAGAGAAATGAGCTCCTCTGGGGAATGTCTTTGTCCGCAGGGTGCTGTTGGACTCCTTCCTGGTAAACTCTAATGCAGGGGAAGACTGAGCTAGAAAGAGGTAGAGCACTGAAAGTAAACTCTCAGTAACAGAAGTGAGGGTGAAAAGAGCTGGCCCAGCTCAGCTGATGGGCTTTTCAGAGCAGATCCATGAGGCACACCCCAACCCCAAGGTGGGGGTCAGACAGCAGAACTGTAAGTGTCCAGAAGGCAGAAGTCAATCCAGGGCATCACCTGGTAGAGCTGCATCCCACAGCTGTATCCAAAACAGGCCAGCTCCCAGAAGTGCTCCTCTTCAATGCCTCTGGCTCCCACCAGTGTCACAAGCAGTGACAGGACTCAGTGCTGCCAGGACCCTGCTGAAGTACAGCTTAACCACTTGCAAACTGCCACTGGTGCCTACTCAGCAGCATTCTCAGAGTTGCAGTATGGTTGTGAACATACGTCAAGTGCTTCTTCCTCCACTGCATGACCTGCCACACTGCTGTGGTTTGACAGGAAACAAAGCAGCTCTTTGGAGCTGAACGCTGTCAGGTGCTGATCCAGCAACAACCTCTCACACATGGAGCTCCTTGAGCTGTACCCAATCCCAGGGAATTGCAGTGATGGTCCAAGGAGGGCACCCCATGAAAGCCACCCAGCTCCAGACTGGACTGGATGCCCTTCACTAAGGGAAGCCTTCGACTACTGGAGACCTGGTGCTCTGAGCTGAGGTCATCTTTGAATGGTGTGGTTGCTTGGCCAACTACATCTCATGCCTCAGGCACTTGGGTTTAGGGAGAGAAAGAGAATTTCAGTATCATCCTGGGTGAGTTTTTTAACCTAGGCAAGCTAGTAGGAGACTACTCAAATCACCGTGCCCTGTTCACTGCCGACCCCGAAGCGTGACAGCTGATTTCCTCTAAATTATCTTGATCTTGCTGGACACTGAGTGAGAGTGTACCAAAGCACGAGGTGTATTACAAATGCCAAACCAGCAACAGATTGTCTGACAGAGCTGTCATTCTGTCATGAAATATGACATGCATCGAGCCTGGGAGGAAGGACTAGATTGCTGCACATTTTAGTGCCGGCTGAGGCCATGCAAGATTGTTTCTCATTTCAGAGTTCCATTCATCAGACCTGAAGGATACATTTCTGCAGCATAAACAAAATGTGGCAAAATTCCCAAACCACCTACCTCTCTCAAGCTGTGCCTTTATATAAAACACGTTGCCATTTCATAGGCGCATCTATGAGGGATTTCCCTTTTGTGAATCCAATTTCCTTTTGCTTTTGAGCAAAAATGCATCTCTGACATGAAAGATGCAGAGATGGAGACAGCATGGCCTGGTACGGAGCAGCAGGGAATTTGCTGAGCACCAAAAAAATGGAGAACAAACATGAAAAATAAAAGGCAATTTATGCAGAGAATTTATCAAAGGATCAAAGATGTTCTGCAAGCAACATCACTGACTGCCCTTGGTGGTGGACGTGCAGGAGGGAGGCTATAAGCAGAAAGAAGGGAAATTAACAACAAAAATGTAAACACAAGTACCATGTGCCTTGTCAAAGGCACAGCCTCAACCAGGCACCAGCAAGGACATAACTAATATGGAGTGGTTGTAATATTTCCAGAGGAGATCCCACATGGTAGGATCAAGAAAAACAGGAGAGACTGCTTTGTTTTTCTCTTCTCAGTGATAAATGAGACCTGACACCCTTTCCAAACGGCTGAATTCATCAGCTCCAGAGCTTACAGGTAATTAGATCTGGAGTCATGGTGGGATTGTCTCTAGCAGTCATGGTATCGTTTTGCTCCTTGTGCTTTCCTTGGGATCCTATAACCAAACTTCCCAGGAGCTACAGCAAATCAAATGGAACATTTTCTTGTGTTACAGCCTTCAGACAAACAGCCCAATAAGTTTTTTGTAATTATAGGCCTTTGAGAAGGCACTGCCTCCAGGGTAGCTGTGGAGGAACCTAGCAGAGCCACCCAGAAGCTCAGGGGACCACAAGTCATGGCTTCGACCTCCTGCCCAGCATGAAAATCCATCTCCTGAAGTGTACTTCAGCCACAATATCAGCAGTAGTACTTCTGCATGTGACAGCATCTCACTGAGAAAAGCAAATCATCTGAAGGGTTGATATACATAGACAAAGCTGGAGAAAAAGCAGCATAGACCGTAACTCACAGTACTTTGGGAAGTTCACAGCTGCCAGTCAAGTGCACACTTCTTCAGATGAGCATTTCCAGGTTTTTCTCTCAAAAGGGATCCCATTTGAACCCCTTCCTTGCACATGGGTCTCTTCCATCTTTTTATCCCATTCAGGTCTTCAGCCTCCTCAGGTTCAGCTGCTCACTTGGTCCCAGCACTGCTTTTCAGGCCTGCTTCTTCAGCCTCAGAGAAACCTTGGACAGCGAGATCCCCAAAGTCTGGCAACAGCCTGTGAAGCTTCCTTTTGATCTCTTGGTAGTCTACCATCTCCAGCAAGGGGTATTTAGTGGGAAGTGGAAAAACTCCAGAGCCAGGTGGTTTGGGATGGGAGCTCTGGGGAAGCTGCATGAGGATTAAATGTCCCCACTATGGTGTAAGGACAGGAAGCCTCGGCGAATGAAGACAAACCTGTAGATGAAGCAGTCCAGACCTATTATCTCCCACTTGTATTTTGGATAATGGAACCTCTTGTCCTGCATCCTTAAAGGAGGACGTGTGTCCTCCTGCCCAGCTGCATGGGACACACTTGAAGGGCAGAGCACACCCAGGATGTAACAGCAGCACCTGGGCTGTTGTGTGATCTTCAGCAGCTGGGAGCTGAACCACAGGAGATACCCACTGGGGTTTGTTAAATGACAAGATGATATAATCCAAACATGTCCATCACCTTCAAGCAAGGACCCTGCGACACCAGTAAAATTGCTTTTGTTCACTCGAAAGATCAATATTGTCAGGATGAAATAACACGTCAGACAGTGTGAAGAACTCTACCTGACCACTGACAGTCAGCAGGCAGAAACTCTCTCTTGAAAAAAAAATATTTAAAAAAAATCCTGACTATTACCATTTTCAGAATCACTGTATTGGGCCTTTTCTTGCCAGGAGCTGTAGAACATCTCCAGATTACTTGGAAGAACCACTTTCTGTGCACATGGTTTATTCTAATGAGGGAAATTCCTCAGCTTTAATTGGGTTCTTTACTATCATCATGGCTAATCCAGCTGCCAGGGTCCCATCTGAAGACCATGCTCCTCAGTGAACATCAGCATTTTACCCCACACCAGTCACGGCCGGACTTTCCTCTGAACAAACCTGTTGTCAAAGGCAGTTTCTCATTACACAGATCTCAAACTCTCCAGTCCTCCAGCAGCTTCTTCCCCTCGCCACCACGTGTCTGCTTTGTTTTGCACTGGATTTAACTTTGCATATGTGGTGTGGTGTGGGTTTTTTTAATATAACATCAAATCTCTTAATTCTCTGACCCAGAAATCAGAGACAATCCTCATAAAAATCTGGGACAAAGAAGACACAGCTGCATGCGCACAGCAGCAGGAGCTTCTGAAACTCCCAAATCTACCCATTTAAAGTGATTTTGATTAAAGAAAGCATTTTGAGAACTGTTGCTGTCAGATCTCAGGTTATTTTGAAAGCAAATCCTTGGCTTTCAAGTGCAGCTCTACTCTGAACAAGACATTTTAAAGCGCAACAACGCAGCGGCCGACATCTACCATCAGCTGGAGATTTGCACCTGAGATGCGAGGGGCTTCTCCCCAACGCGCTGTCACCTCCACCAGGCCACCTAGGACCCAAAACCCACGCAGGGTACCCACCTGCTCCCACAGCATCCAGAAATAAAGCTTCCCTCAGCCACAGCGTGACCTTTCCCGGAGCAGCACAGCCCATTCCTGCAGCACTGTTGCCAGTGAGTAACTAATGAGACATTAGCGTGGCCCCGGCGATGAGTCAGAGCGAGCTGCCGCTGGCACTAATGAACCCGAGGGGACACAACAGGGGGTTGGAGACATCCAAGCCCCCTGCTTTGGTGACAACGTCAGCCATGTCTCACCCATGTCACCCTCGTGTCCTCATCAGGCCCAAGCACATGGTCCTGCTGGTGAGTCACACCCAGGGACCAAAGCAGGAGAGCCCTGCCTGGTGCCAGGCTGGGGACGGGAATGCGCTGCATTCCACATGGCTTTGCTGCACGTTTCATTTAATGAAGGAGAACAAGCTGAGTCAGGTAGGCACACGCAAGCAGCAACCTCTCTTGCGAGAGCCCCAGGTGGTTTTAGGGACAAAAGGAGGGTACAGATACAGCTCACACACAGCCACCATAGATAGCGTGGTCCAGTTTGAGGGGATCCTGCCAGCCAAGAGCTGCTTCTACCCACAACGCTTCACGGCGGCACTCGAGGATGAGGGGCAAAGCCAAGGAGAGAGCTCACCTGCTCCGTCCCCAGGACCATCCATGGGGAAGTCCCCAGTGACAGCAGGGTTTCACCCACCTTCTCTGAACCCTTCCAGAAGGCAGAGGCTCACTAAAGCAGGTAAATTTAGCTTCACTGTGGCTGGGCCCACAATAGCTGCCAAGCTCAGAAGGAAATTGCATTACTGTAGATGGAGGTCTGGGGCGCTCCAATCTGAAAGGGAAATGGCAGTTGAAACCAGCCAGGGCTTTAATACCAGATTAAATGCTTTCACAGGAGCCTGTCTATTTGAAAGCTGCCAGCCAGCCTTTTGTCAAGACAGTTTAGTTTGCATTGTACATTGGCTTCAAGAGGTACCTTAAAATGTAACAACCGGCACCTAGTTTTTTTGGGGTTTTTTCGTTTTTTTTTTAACATGATAGCTTAACTTTCTTGGAGGAAATTCATGGACCTGGGGTGGCCACTGCTCTATCCTGGAAGAGAATGAAGTGTTCTAATGGCAGAGGGGCTGAGCAAAGCTCCTCTCTCCAGTGCTATTGGCCTGAATAAGTTATTGTTTAGGCAATCTATATATTTGCCCTGAAAGACTCGCCATTTCAGAAGGCTGAATGAAGCTCCAACTGGGATTATTAATATTTAATTTCCCCATTAGCAGAAACAGAAAGTTAAAAGTCTGGTGGTTTCTCCTGATAGAGAAAACAGACTACTTCCATACCAGGATTTTACCTTACGAGGGCTCATTATCCCAAGCCTTGAACCAGGAGGTAAACTGCATCTGAGGGACACCAGGCCTGAACCAAAGTGATTAAATGAAGCAATTTAGGAGAGTTCCTGGTTGATCCTAGGGCAGGTGGGAGCAGCAGGGCAGCTGGACTGGGATGTGCATCTGTCAGGGACAGCAGCAGGATGCTCCCACCCTCTGCAGGCAGGAAGAGCACCCCAGAAACAGCAGGAAGGAGCCCATTCCCCAGGCGTGGGCCAGCTTCTGCTTGGCAATTTGGCACCTGGGAGACGCAGGGCACAGGCTCGGCCCTCCGCTCCCTAGTGTGGGGACACAGAGGAACCTCTGTCCCCTTAGCCCACCGCAGCCAGCCGGGGGGGCACAGCGTCACAGGGCTCCGTGCCACCTCGGCTCTCCCCACAAGCACATCCTTGTCATTCAAATGAGAAGCTGCCACAAAGGCGAGGGCCCTGCCCTGAACAAAGAGCCACTTGGGATGGCGGCAGAGCTGCATGTGGGTCCCTGGTCTCCACCGATGAATGCAAATGCCTCCATCCCCAGGGAGCAACTTCTCTGGGAACAACACAGACCGGCTTTGTCAGCCGGAGGCTGAGAGAGGCATCGCTCATACGCAAGCCCCCAGGAATGCCCAGCAAGCCCCAGCTGAAGAAACGCCTGGGGGGCATGCACAGACCTCCCCAGTCACCCCTGACCACGAAGTCAAGAAAAAGTAGCTCACAGTCTTTTTTTCTGCACCCACATTCTTGCAACCAAACTACAGCTTTCCTGGCACTCCTGTATCCTTTGGCCGCTGATACCAGAGACAACATCCACAAGGGATGATCTCAGTGATGCCACCACCACCAGAACATTGCCAACTCCTGTCCTGCCACGCCAACGCCAGGGCAAAGCACCTCCCTAGGGCAAAGTGTCTCTCTTGTGGCCAAGCTTGCTCAGCATTGGACATCAGTCCATCCCCAAGCTGCAGCTTCTGCCTGGCACCCCGCATCCCACCGCAGAGCTGCCACACCCGCAGTGGGCAGTACAGGAGCTCAGCAGGCAGGAGCTGACAGAAAACAGCCAGCTCCTTTACAAACCAGCAGCTCCCAGGTCAACACCTTCAGTGTACAGAGTCCACCGCACCAGCTCTTCTGAAAAATACAACTAGAAGGCAGACCTCTCTTCAGACTTCATTGAAAGCTTGGCAAAGTGAGAGCTCTCATTACTCAGTTACTACTAACATATATAAAGTTTTTGCTACTTGCACCACTGAGACACTCAAGCCCAAGAGCCATAAAAAGATGCAATTTGCAAAGACTGGGCACTGCAGTGGGGAGGGGTTGGGGGTTTACTGTAAAGGCAGCACTGCAAAATGCGAAGTAGTAAATCTCAAAAGCCACATGCTAAAATTCAAGGGAAACACTCAAGTCAAGCTCCGTTCCATCTGCTATTTTATGCTTTTTTTTGTTAGAGCTAATGGAGAACAATAAAAACATTAATAATCAAGCTAGATTTATAAACTGGGCAGGATATTCCACTAGTAATGAAATCTGGAGAATCATTCAATATTATATTGCTTTGGGCAGCACTCTAACAAGAACTGCCTTTGAATTATAGCCCTCTTTCGTTTTGCTGAACTTTAATTTGGCCCAGTGTCACAGTTTCATTTAAAACAAACCCATCGCAGGACTGGAGCAGAGGATGCAGATCAGAGGTACAGTCCTGCTCGGCGTGGAGAGCTGCTCAGTTGCAAGGTGGGTGGGGGTGTATTTGGGACATAAAAGCTCTGTTGACTTTGTGCTCTATTTACTGCAGAGAATTGCTGGATATAATTTTCAAAGGTTAGTGGAGCTTTCTATTGCCATGGTTTCATGCTTCCTAGTTTTCAAATATTTGGTTGAAATGCATCACAGATCTTTAATTTCTTAGTTGCTTCATAAAGTGGAAGTCAAATATTTTTTTCTGAAAGCTCTCACTTCCCACGTAGTGGTATTTTCCTGACAAACACCCCTGAAAATACCTTGCATTTTCTGCTCCCTGTTGCTTATTAGAGGGCACAAGCACAAACTTGCTTTACAGTCAGCCCCTTTGTAATCCCACCAGCACTGTCTCAAGCCAGGGAGATGTATTTGCCCTAGCAAGCACACCCACCAGAGGGGAGAAATCACCCAAACACCCATCTGGCATCATCTGCTCTGCACTTCCCAGCCTAAATTTGGCTTGGTCTTAACATAGGAGTTTATAATTCCCTTCTCCTGCACTTCACTTCTGCACTGGTCTCACCATCCCCAGCATCTTTTGATTCTACTGCTCAAATCCAGTCCAGGAAGAAAAAAGGTACCTTAATGCTTAAAAGTTGTCAGTGATAACTAATAAGCCCCCTTGAGTACTAACATTTAACCTGTAAAAGCCGAGTGCAGCATGTACAGTAGCAAGGGTAAAAGCAGGTCAGAGCTGGAGCTTGAGTCAAATTGATTGGGGCAGAATACATCAATTTGTGTGCTGTTTGCATGAAATATTAATTCCAGCTTTAACACTTGGTTATAGAGGAAAGCAAACGTACCATACTGATGCAGATGTGCCTTATCTTCCCCACATTTGCTATTCTGCTAGGAGCCGATGGGGAACGACAGGCTTTGTCCTTCCCGGCAGGTGTTTGAGCGTGGAGCGGGAGCACGCGCTTGGCAGCCGAGTCTCGGTGGCAGCGGCAGTGCCCTGGCGCACTGCTCCGTGTGAGCCCCGTGCGTTAGATAACCCCGCTGTACTGCAAATCCTTCCTCCCCCCTCCTTCACAGCAGCGCACAGACGGCGTTTTGAAATCCGCTGAATTTTAGAGAAATTCTCCAAACTGGTATGTCCAGCCCCACGACTGCTCGCCCACGCTCTGCCACAGCCAGCTGTCCGACATCCAGGTTTGATATAGTCGTGGGGCTTCTCTAAGCTACCACCAGTATCAGCTACAAGAAACTTTTCCTCCTCCAAAAGGAAAGCCTCCATCTCTCCTCTCTCAGAGGACATGGTGTGAAGCTCTACAGACCTGCTGGCACCGTGACCTGGCAGGAACGTGACCTAAGCCCTTGCTGCCTGCTAAAACCTGTCACCTCCCTGTAAACCGAGCAGGCACCTGTGAGCAGAGAAGCAGGACCACAAGGATGCCCACACTGTGCAAACCACCGTAATGAAGTCAACCCTCCAACTGCCACCGTCGCAGAGCAGCCCCTAATGCATTGCCGAGCGTGTCCCCATCCTCAGCAATTGCTCTCACTCCAAACGTGCCATTTTACCCCGTTTGCTGGCAGGAGCTTGTGTGGCTCCGTCACAGGCAGAGAGCCCTTGAGAGAGGCCAGACCTTCCTCAGCGCCTGAGAAAACACCATCCATGTGTGAACGCTGCTGGA
>VWZY01001955.1:159514-231711 GCA_013399075.1 Chloroceryle aenea
GCTTTTCCTCCTCCCCTGAGCAGCTGGGTCCCATTGCTCTCCCTGAGCTGCCTCCCAGTCCCAGCTCCTCCGTATTAAGCAATCAGATATCCCAGACCTTACAAATCTTCACCCCCCAGCTAGGCAAACCTGTGGCTGTAGTTTAAGAAAGACTTTTACTGTGGGGCACAGGCCCCACCTGCGGAGTGTTGGGAGACTGCTGTACTTAAACAAAATCACTGAAGACTATATATAGATGTAAAAGAGCACCAATTTCTTTCCTTCTGCTTTTTAAGATGCTTTGAGCTGTTCATTTCTAAAAAAGGCTTTAAACTAGTCGGAGTTTTCTACAAAAAACTGTACAACTTCATTGTTTAAAAATATGAGCACGGCTCCTGCTGGCCTCTTGTTTAGCAGCTCACCTTGCACACATGGGGCTAAAATCTGATCCTTTCTAGGACACATCCTCCCTGCATAGACCTCAGGAGTCTGCACTGGATGGGAGGGTCAGGGACAGTCACTATGTTTTGTGGATGGAGAAATTCAGCCACAGCTTCATGTGGGGTGACTTGGCTGGGACCGGGGCTGGAGAGGGTGGTGGGCTGCAGGAGTCCCCACAGGGGAAGGTCCTGCTGGAGCTGGGGGTGGTGCTGTCTCCCAGATCCCAAGGGAGCTGCCTGGGAGCTACACTGTGCTCCAGGTGGTAGCAGTTCCACAAGTACAGCAAGAGCAAGAGACGCTGGACACGTTCATACTTCAGCATACTATTTTTTTTTCTGAAGAAATAAGGGGATTGAGTCAAGCTTTGTAGCTCTCTTTTAAAAGTTTGGCTTTCTAAATTATCTCATTTGGGAAAGAAACACCTCCTAAGCACGGGAAGGCTGGAGAGGTCAGCAGCTGGAGCATCAGTCCTGATGGGATCCCATCCATCAGGTGCAAAGTGGCCAGAGGCAAGGGCACTTGTGAAGTCAGATATCCCAAGGGCAAAGACCATATCAACCACCACCATGCCTGGCACTGCTGGAAGTTAGTGCCTTAAGTAACAGCTCAGCCCTGGTTATGCAGCCTGTGCGGGGCTGGGGCCAACCCCTTCATGGGGAAATGGCCCCCAGTGAGCCCATCCCAGGCTGGGGTGAACCTACTCAGTCAGATCCTGACACAGGCAGGTCTAGTGAATCTTGTGTTTCAAGCTGAAATGCATAAAATGAGCTGAAGAAAATATACCATGGGAGTAAATGATAAGGTGAGAAATCTGCTCAGTAAAACCAACTGCCTTGGGGCCTCCTGCACATGAAAGGACTTGAAATGGTGCCATAGTGATGGAGAAAGTGGTATTCCAGGAGAAATCCCAGAGAAACTTGGTTAAAACGTTAAGAGTTCTTGAAAAAGCAATAGGAAAATGTGTGCAGGAAGCTTTGTGCCCTGGGCCTGCTGTCACCCACGTATGTTCCCGTCCCCTCCTGGGGTTCTGCTGCTCCCACGGGGGTGATGTGTGTACAAATGTGTGCACAGCCTGCACCAGGACCAGGCTGCTGTGAGCTCCTCTAGAAATGCTCAGGTACTGCTGGAAGCCAGAGGAAAGCTCCTGCCTATGCTGCAGGAGCACAGTCAGTGCCCATCACTTGTGTGACACGGAGGTTAAATGTACCTGGGGAAATTGCTGTTGAGGGTCATGTGACATTTTTGATGCAGTTCTGTTAGAGAAGACATCAATGTCTGTTCTTCCCACTGCTGTCCTCAGTATCTCTGTCTGGTGGCAGGGCAGGGATCTGGCTGCTGGCACTGGCAGGACTGCAGGAAGCTGCTGGTCCAGTGGCTGTGGGAAGGGGCCATCCCAATTGGGCTGTCCCAGGGTGGGCTTTGCACATCTTTCCCATGTGCACAGTCAGAGATGGCAATGCTGTGCGTGCCCAGCCCGGGGCTCACGGCCAGGGATAATAAGTTGAACAAGAGGTGTCCAGGGATCTTGGAAATGTCAGCCTTGTACAGCTTCAGCGTGCTGGGGCTGCATTTCCCTGATGCAGAGCAGGCAGGGTGTTAAATGCCAGTACCTGCAAGCCTCCTCTGGCAAGCATCCAGGGCTTTCACTGCACGGACACCCCCCCCCTTTCCTTTCCCCAGGACACCCACCTGCCTCTCCCGAGAGCCAGACACCGCAGCCAGTCCCCATGCTTGGGGAGGAGGTGGCTGGAGGGGACCTGAATTTTTCCAGGATGCTGAAGGAGCCTGGATAGTAAATTCAGGCTTCTTGGCTCCTCTGTAAGCAGCCCAAATGCAGACAGACCATGTCCGAGTACCTAGAGAAGGTCTGTCCTGACAGAGCCGTGCCTCAGGCACTGCAAAGCAAACTCCTGCAATGCACATGAGCCCTGGGGACAGGGGTGGCAGACACATCACACTGATGCTCGGCTCCTCACCTCCCACACAGCATCCCGCTGATGCCCCACTGAAAACACGCTCCAGCACACCCAGTCTGACCATCACTGTAGGTCTGGCCTTGCTGCTGGAAGCTGGGCAGGACAGGAGCAACTCTTCACTGAGCACGGGGTGCCAGAGCCCCGTGAGTCTCACTCCAGAGGACATCAGCGAGTGTCCCAACCCCCAGTTGATGGCAGCACTGCATCCCCTTGCAGGGCTGTGCAGAACTCAGCCTTTTCTGAGAAGCCTCATTTGTGGGTCAAATACTGGGCTGGAGGTCTGCAAATCCCATCTTTTGCCAGCTCCTCCTCCTGCAGGCTGGAGAGCTGTGTGAACACAAAGCAAGGCTCTTGATCCCCATTCTAATGCTAATCTCCTGTAGTGACGCCGTGTCGCTCCAGCTCCCAGTAGGAACCGAGTAGCATCCTGTTAATGAAATTATAACCATGGCTCACACGGTGCATTTCTGCTGAACACATCTGAAATCTCTTTCCCTCAGAGGCTACATAACCAGCGTCAGGGAGTTATCTTGCTGCTGTTATAAAAGCAACACGATTAGAGTGCTGAAGCTAATTTAAATCCTGTGGAATGCTATTGTAAAGCAGCAAGAGACAAGCTGGTATGTAATGTGTCATTGAGCCATCCTCAGAGTGGGCACATCAGTCTGATACTCCAAAGTTTAAGGTCTACATTCAGAGACTTTTCCATAAATTGGAAATGCTGTGTGAACAAGTTTGTTTTGATGAGGCTTTCAGGTACTTACAGGTACACATCTTATTTGATGTGTGACCACTCAAAGCCTCTTAGCTGGCAACAGACTGGGTGTATCTTCTTGGAACTTCAGTTATCCTGAGCATCCTTTGGCTACTGTGGCATCTCTGCTCCCAGTGCAAGCAACAGGTGTCGAGCTGGGGGAAATGACTGTGATGAATCTGAGCACTGGGAGAGAGGCCAAAGTGGAGTTTCACTGCCCAAGGCAGCTCTGTTGGAGGTTCTTCTAATCCCTCACTCGATGGGCTTTGCAGGAATTTGGGGTGTGTGTGTTTTAAGAGCTGTGGTTTGTAGCTCTTAAGAAAGTGCCAGTGTTTGCACTGCTGAAAGGCAATGAAAGGCAACAAAAGGCAACCACTCCTGCACACCTCGAGAGAGACAAAGCGGTCCTCGCACTGCAGGACAGCCCCACTGGCCCAGGTCGTGACAAGCAAACCAGATACTGAGCTAAGAGGTTTTGTCTTGACCTTTACTAGCTGCTGCAACACCCTGGAGCTCCAGCAATCACCACCTTGCAGAGCCTGAGCAAACAACGTGCGGCTTCAGCGGGGAGAAGCGGGGCGGTCAGCAGCCCAGCACGACAGCAGAGCAGACTGCAGCACTCAGCCAACTGCTCTCCCGAGCCTGGCGTGGCAGGGACAAGCTCCTGACATTTGCATTTTATAATTGTTCCTGCAATGGGAGCGAGGGTTGAGTCGTGCCTCTTCCTGCCCTCCCTTTCCCAATGCACCTGAAGGCAGATCGCAGGGATGCAGCTGGGCTGAGTGGGTGGTTTTCCCCTGTGCTGAGCAGAGGAGTCCTGATCACGCAACGTTTTGTCCCACCTCAAGCCAGCCTCATCGCTGGCTCTTGGCTGCACCTGACATGGATTTCATGCCCCACTCCATGTTCCCCCCTCACCTGACAGACGTCCTCATCAGGCTGGTGAGCTGCATTGCACAAGTTTCAGACCTTCATGAGAGTTTTGTCCTGGAATTGCTGCCCCAGTCCAGCCAGCTCATGATTTCCTATTGTGTAATTTAACTTCCTATGCTGTAAAAATATAATACAAGTGTGAAAAGGGGAAGAGGAATGAGCAATGGCTACAGTGAACAGCAAGGAAGGGATCCCAAAGTCTGAGAGGAGCTCATCTGTCATCTGCCTTTATGTCACTAGAAGAACAAAGTAGATCTTTATCATCTTACCTGCCCCATCACCGGTGTCCCATTGCCTTCACAGCCAGACTCAGCTCAGCCACATGTACAGTGGTGTTGGCTCTGGTAGCCTCGTGTGTTCCCTTGAGCCACATTCTCCTTGTCTGGGGCCATTGCCTGCAGACTGCAAGAGTAAGAAGGAAGGTCACCTGCCTTGCAAGGAACATAAACCTTACCCTGAACATGAGTTATCAGCCCAGGGCTTAGTGGCAGAGCTGGAAGCTGTGTTCTCCTGTGCTTTAGAGACCAAATAGCCATCAGATTCCTATTGCTCTTCATCCTGGTCACCAACATCACCCTGCTCTTTGGGAGCTGATAGGGCCAAACTCATACCTGCTGTGATTAGAAACAGATAGCAAAGTATTTTAGGAGGGGAGTTAACACTCCCCAAATGAACTCATCCTTTCAGTTCATGTGCTAGCAGCACGGGCTGTCACAGCTTTATTTTTAAATGGCCTTTCCCTTTATCACTAGAAAAATTTCTTCCTATTGACCTGAACAGCAGTAGCAAAGTCAAGTGGAATATATGTATTCTTTCCCACTCACTGCACATAGTCATTGTTAATCTGAGCATGTTAAAACCAAAAGGGACAAGATGTGGATGGTGGTTAACACTAATGTGATGGGAGCAAAGGGGAAGGGGTGAAGACCAATCTTGTTGAAGGTAGAATTAAATGTTTGAAATGGAAGTGAAGTGACTAACTGTCTTGGACTTGTAGCACGAGCCTCCATCTCAGGGGACACAACTGTGGCACGGAGACTCTTGACTGAGAAGAGACAGGGAACCAATGGTCTCGGGGAGTTAACAGCAGCTTGAGAAACATGGATACATGTTCACCTGTATAAAACTGGGAGGTCCAGGGTGAGAAACCAGCAGAAGCATCTTGCACAGTCTTTGCAGAGCACACCAGTGTCGGGTCACTGGGAAAAAAAACTTTGTAGCCACTTTGAAAAATGTGAGCCAAGGCAACAGATATTTTAAGGCTCTTCTTTTTTCTTTTTTTTTCTTTTTCTTTTTTTTTAATTACCATAACGTCATTTCTTTTTAAGTTAAACCTTTCAAGAATTCAAGGTCAGAGAAACACAATGTGTTTTTAATAAGAGTAGCAATGAACTTACTTTGCTCAGGTTAGTATCAATGAACAGCAATGAGCTCTGCAAAATATAATTTGCATAAACAGCATTTGAGGGGCAGTTTGTAGCTGGACTGTCTCATGTGAAGATGAAGAAAGGACCAGTCAGAAGGTCTCAGAAGATCTCAGATAATTCAGAAGAATTCAGGTGGGTCCCCATGTCCATGACGTTGGTAACACAGACTTACCTGAAGCCCACACTCTGAAGTGGGCTGGAAATGATTCTACAATTTCCTACAGCCTAGAAATGATCCTACAAGCTTTAGTAGCTCTCCCTTTCCAAGGAGAGGGGAAAGAAAATCCTAGAGGAGGAGTTCTAGCATGCAGCAAGCAGAGCTGGGAATGTTTGACTAGCTGAGAGAGGACAAACATAGAGTTCTTTCCTTGATGAGAGTTTTATAGGAGTAAAATGTACCTGCATAATCAACCCATGGCCTGACAGCACTCAAACCAGTCTGAAGGCATCTGGGTAGCTACTGGAGGGGAGAGGAAGGAGCAGGGAGCTACAGAAGGGATTGACCCCTTCTGCCAGAACTAGAAAGCAGGCGAGTCTCCTCCCCAAAGTCAGCCCCCAACAGCCTCGTCCTCTCAGTGTTAGTGAGAAATTCAAAAGCAGGAGTTAAGGTTATACATTAGAATGATTTCTAACACAACAAATTCCAATTTTAAGAGTGGATTTCATCTGCAGGGAAAAAAAATAATAAAGAAAGTGCCAAATCACACCAATCCATCAGGAACTGTCAGAATTGTCTTTGCTGGCACAAACGTGTGTCTTTCTCATTTACACAGTGCTAGAGGTTTAGGGCAGAGCAGAAGATATCTTTGGATGGTATTTTAACTATACTACAAAATGGGGGTCTAATTAATGCCTGAAATTGGTGACATTACACTTGGGGTGAGTCTGCCTGTTAAGCCTGAGGAGGTGGGAAAGAAAAGAATAAAAATATCCATATGCCTCAGTTTGATTTCAATGCAGCCAAAGACCTAGCAAACATAGTTGCTTATTAGAGATGAGTCTTCATTTAAAAGTTAATTAAAATTGTACTGCAAAATGTAGGGGCTGAAGATGGTAAAGGTGAACTTTAATGAAGGTTTGAACACTAGAATGACCACAGAGTACTTTGGTTTGCAGGCTCTGCAGCAGTACAGAGCTGCAGTGGCATCTCTGCCCCGGGTACCACACCTGAGGCATCAGCTGAACACCACAAGGAACACCCAGGTTCAGAGGTCCCCAGAAGACAAGGCTTTTTTACAAAGCCATCAACACCACAGAACGGAATCAGACTCTTTTCACACATGGCATGATCATTACTCTGCTGCCAGTGTTGTTTTTTTAACTTGGAAAGCCAAAGTGGCCTCATTTCTGGAAGCGATGAGCTGAGCTTCATTTTGCCTCTAATGGCAGTTTAGTGCATTAGTACCTACACCTCCTCTTTAAAAATGCTTGTTACTGGCCTACAGCAAATTCCCATTAAAAAAAAAGTAAATACAAAAACGTCCTAACAAAGTGGGACAGAGCTATTTTAATGAAAATGGATGCAATTTCATTAATAAGAAAAATATTTGCTTTTTCCTAGGCACATCACTGTAGCAGCCACAGTGAATTTGTGACCCCTGCAGTAAGCAACACTTTCTAACTGGAAACACAGAAGCAATGCCCAGTGCATCTGAAAAAGTAATTTATCTTCAAGGCATTGCTAAGCACAGCAACAAAGGTGGGGGTCACAATGGATAAGACCCGTTCCAGCAAGCTATAGCTTTAATTAAGTGAATTAGTATGAACTTGGTATTCAAATTAACATGAAAATGACAAGTCTGACATTGCATTTTTGGACATTTATAAAAAAAGATAGAAAAAGTATCAATTATCTGCACCCAAGTCAAAATAAGACAGTGCATCTTCTCTTCTCCAAGATGACTGTTGAGATTTCCTACTGAGGCAGATCCCTGCTTGCTCCCATTGATGTCCTCATGTGCAGCCAAGGCACTCATGGCTTGGAATAACCCCATCATCTCCATTCTGCCCATGTGTCTCTTTCCTCACAGCTCAGCTCACCGAGCTCCATCCTCCTCCTCCTGAGCAGATGGGCCCACACATGTGCAGAGTTCTTGGGTCCTTGCTGGATGCTCCTACCCAACGTCAGTGCGCCAGAGGACCGCTGTCACTCCCTGGGCCCATCACTGACTCATCCTTTGATGGCAAATAAATCTGACCTCAGCCCAGCCATTGCCTACCTCCTACTTCCAGAGACAGTTCCTTTCTCTTTGGGTGCTGCTCTCCAAAAGGCTCCTAGGAGATGTTTTCATGCCCTTTCCAGCTGTCACCCCAAAATGGAGCGCTCTCATGTTTCTTTCAGTGGCTGTTTCTTCAAAGATTTCAGCTTATCTATCACAAGTGATGCAGAGAGCAGCAGCCAGCCGGGCACCCACGCCTCTGTGCTCCTCTGCCTGCAGATGCTGCCCAGCCCCACAGCTCCAGTCACCTCACAGGCAGAGCTGCACCACCCAGCCAAGCCATGGAGATACCTCCAATGTCTCGACTGCTGCCTGCTCACGTGCTCTGCCAGCTAAGCTTTACTTCTAATCAGGTATCCCTAAAGATTTTAATAACGTGATTATATGATGGCAAGAAAAGCCATAACCTGATGTAAACTGGTTTTGTCACAATCTTGAGACTCCTGCTTGGAGCAGATGCCTTATTAGCCATTTAATTCTCAGCTTCACGGCAAGGCACTACAATGAGAGGAAATAAAAAATCAACAAGACAGCTGCAAACTATCTTCATGTTCTCTCTCAAATTTAATAGAGATTCATGAGGCTTTACACTAATGTGCTGAGAGAAAAGAATTACAAGACTCTTGCACCTCGCTCGTGTGTGAGGGAGGTGAATATCAGTAATCAGCATGCAAATGGTAAAGGCCTGACAGAAGTTACACCAAAACCCAGCCATGCTAATGTCAAACGAGGCACTTCAGCTAACGTGGCATGTCCAGTTCAGGCCAAGCTGTCCCAGAGGCATGAGCTCAGAGGTAAAGGAGCAGATCCATAACAGAGGACACATCAGTGTTGCGTGCAATCAGAGAAGTTGGCCCATTTCTCTCCAGAGAGCACAGGCAGCATCATCTGCCACAGAGATGCCCAGTCTGGTGGGTGGCAGAGGGGAGATAAGTTGGGTGTTGCTATTTTTCCTTCCCCGCCAGGCCAAAGAGCAGAGGAAGCCAGGAAACATTTTTAAATGGAAGATTGTACTACAAGGTTTTGTTTAGCCAAATAATAATCAGTGGGTGGAGCAGGGTGAGAGGGTGATGATGCCTGGCAGCCCCTTGACAGCTCTGCTCTGCTCAGATTGGCAAAGGCAGGTGGCATCTGCTCTCACCAAGACTGTGCAGGAGCCAGGCCAGTTTGCTCCCTGCCATGAGGCTTTCAGCCATCAGGCACTCATGTCCCCATGCTCTCCGAAGCTGCCCGTGCCTGCAGCGTGTGCCAGTCCCACTGGTCCCACGGTGGTGCCAAGTCTCAGCTCGCTCTCCTCACACACATCGATCGGCACAGGGCTCGGGGCAGCACCCCAAGGGGCAGAACCAGACTCGCATTTCTTCCCTTTCACTGGTGCCTGGCTGACA
Organism: Chloroceryle aenea; assembly: GCA_013399075.1. Taxonomy (NCBI): domain Eukaryota; kingdom Metazoa; phylum Chordata; class Aves; order Coraciiformes; family Cerylidae; genus Chloroceryle; species Chloroceryle aenea. The sequence goes on from VWZY01001955.1 coordinate 168,632, forward strand.
GCTCCAGTCATGCTCAGCCAAAACCCACTGCCATGACTGACTTCCCTAGGCCAGTACCACACACTTCCTTCTACAGTCACCGCTTGGCTCCTTTAATTCCCCATCTCCTGTGTATTTCATGCAAGACAGAAAGCAGCTGAGCATTAACCCTGCGGCCACTGGACTGTGGTACTTAATCCTTCACCTCCCCCCCTGCCCTCAGGTGTCCTGCTCTTTTCCTCTCACTCCAAATGCACTTTTCCACGGGGCTGCCAGGCTCCCATCTGGGACCTGCCACCAGCATCCACCAGCATCCCCGCTGTGGAGGCAGCAAGGAGAGAATGCCTGGGGGCAAGCTGGGTGCATTAGCAGGGTCTGGTTGCTGAACCACAGATCCAAGTCAGTGAGCTGGCAGCCCAGGCAGTGAAGTTCACTGCAGCTGATGAGCGAGTGAGTCCCTCATGCTACAAAACACACCCTATACACTTTCCAGCACATAGGAAAATGGGTAAGTTTTGTATTTTAAAATGCAGTGCACTCACATGAAAATGAACATGCCCTAGGAAAGATTTTCCACCTTGCATCTTTTGCCATAGTCTCAGGAAGTCATAAAACTTATCACTATATATTTTCTTTACCAGGCAGAGAACCTTGGCTGCCATTCAGGAACGCGACTGGGATATAACAGTGCCCTCCAGCCCCGAGCCAACGTGCATATGATTGTATTTATTGGTAAGAAAACAGCCCAGAAAGGGCTTGACCGAAACAGGACCATAGAGCAGCGGGTACAGGACACAGCTACTAAGAGAAACCTGACCCTAAAAACCTTAATCAGCCAGCAGGAAGGAGACAGGAGTTATTTTTACTGTGGTTTATTGGTGTGTTTGGAAGCTGTTTGCCAAAGGATGACATCAATTGCACAAACCTTGGGCTGAGCCAAGAAAGGAGCGGAGGAACAATGCCGATTTACTGCCCTACCTGCAGCCTCAAGCCGCGGCGTGAGCAGCTTGGAGCCACCAGCCTCTGCAGGTCGGGGCTCTTGTTAAACGTGGGGACATTTGTTACACGAGTGCACATCCAGAGCTGTTGTAAATAAAGCAGGGCACTACACGGGAGTTAATCCAGCGCTGTTTTGCTGATCATCTTGGAGATACCAACCTGTTTACACTCTGCACATCTCTTAGTGAAAATAATGGAGCAGTGGCTTATTTCCAGCGTGTCAGCCTCCTTATTCCTAAAGGAATGACAATAGCTTCCCTGCCTTTGAGATTCCCATGCAGTAAAGCCTGTTGAAACCTGTTACCTCCTGTTTGTTCTCAGCGTGGATCACTGATTGCCTCTTCCACTGCTGCAAGAGCCAGACCCAAAGAAAAACATTGGTCTCCCAGCAGAGGTGGTTAATAAATTTATTACAAGTCTGGGAGGAGATACAGATACAGATACAAACAGGCATGGGAGGCTCTGAAAGGCACCAGGGCTTCCCGGTGCTGGCACAGGGAAGATCCTCAGCAGTGGGAAGGGGCCACCCTCATTAGTAAAAGGGAAGCAGAAAACATTGGGTGCTTTCAGTCCCGGCTGGGGCTGAGGGCACAACAAAAGCTTGTCTTTGCTTATAGCTTTCTTTTTGCTTTGCTTTATTAGAGAAAGGAGGGCTGCTTTTTTGTATCTCTGAGGTACTGTCAGCCTTAAGCCAACAAGATATAATGCAAGAATTATTTTGAGCAATTCCGAGTTCATTTTTGTTGCTTTTTAAAAAAACCCAAAACCCAACCAAACAACTTTCCAGAAGCAATCTATTTTTATTCTGTCTATGGACACATTCAATATCACAGGCACTGAGTGCACTTAGGCAAAGGCAAGATTTCATATAAAGCAAAAAAAAAAAATTAATCTGTTTTTTTTAGTCCAGTCTTCCAATTAACTTTGCTGGCAATTTGTAACAAGGAATTCATAAAAATCCCGGGGCGCATTTTACAGGCAAGATGGAAAATGGTTTATTTTTTTTTCTCATCTTGCAGGAAATTTCCTTTTCTTTCTCTGAAGCAAAAGAAAACACATCAATAAATAAAGAATGAATCTCCAAAAACTTTCTTTGACTCAAAAGCAACCTGAAATTATACAGCCTAATTCACTTCAAGCACTCCCGGCTCGGCCGGGTGAGCTCATCATTCCCAGAGGCAAACACTGCATTTCTAAAGGACAGTCCATTAAGCACCACCAAAGGCCCCCTCTCTGCTTCTGACATATTGGGTTAGATTGCACATTGGCTCAGTGTCCTTGCCCCGTCTCTTCATCAGGTCCCTAAACCCAGCTCTGACTGCTGGCACAGAGTGCTCTGCAAACATCACCATTCCTTGTCAAGGTCTCTCCTACACGTCCAAAATCTGATCATACAAAAAGAAAGCCTGGCTGTTCCAGCTTCAAAATCCCTGCAGAAAATGAGCCCAGATCTCCATGCCCTTGCTCAGCCCCTGTCTCCGGGGCCTGACGCCCGCGTCGCGACGAATGTCAGCGGGGAGCAACAACTGCAAGCCCGGCAGGAACCGCGACCCTGCTGCTACCTGGCTTCCACCCCCAGAGTGTTTCAGCGGTTGACAAAAGCATGTTGGCAATTTCAGCAAATCCCCGGAGTTCTGGAGGGGGTTTTGTTACCGAGAAAGAGTTGGATGTCACTTCCTTTGCAAGAAAAGCAAGTGTCATAAAAAGGCACCTGAACTGCTCTGCTTGCCTCCAGCAGCCATGGATGTATCAGGCATGTCAGGTCACAACAAGCCTCGGAGGGGCACTGATCTTCTTTCCGCTTGCTCAGCCTCTGAGAAGCTGGGAGTTGTTTGGAGAAGGTTTAAAACAGCGCAGCCCAGCACTGAGACAGCGCATGATTTCTGAGGGGGGAAAGAAATTAGTTCTTGGCTCTTGGATTCAGACAGAAAGAAGTCGGGGTTTCAGGGCACTTTGTGGAAAGGGTTGTTAAGAAGTGGGCACGATGTCACCTCTCAAGGCTATGTCTGCAGTGTGTGTTTGAAACTGCCACCCTGTTTCCTACTCTCCCTCCCTAAAAGAAGGCAAACCCTTCACAGCTAGACATGCCAGTCCTGCTCAAACACTGATGGCCTTGGACCACTCCTCTAAACATCTCCACTCAAGCAGAGTCTCCCACTTTTCCTCTTCTATCAACAGCTACTTCACCGACTTTGCTCTTCCCACATCCCTCTTTTTTATCTCCCATCTTCTAACACCTCTTTTATTATCCTGTGCACCTCTCAAGTCAATGACTAAGATCCACATTCTCTTGTACCCTACATCTGCTGATGCTTCCAGTCTGGACATATTTGTTTGAAGGCTGCCTTAAAACCCTTAATGACAACTGTTTCTCCCAGTCTGGGATAATTGGGTGTTAGAGACTGCTTCTCTTACTCATTTTTAGCAGAAAGTAAGACATTTTTACAGGTGTTTCAGCACACAGAGGGAGGGGAGGGGAAAGAAGTCAATTATACGATTGAAAAATTTCCATATTTCATCCCCAGCTCCCTTCCCTCCTGTGCAGATACTGCTGGTGTGTTGAGGAGAGAGGACACGTCCCAGCAGCACAAAGGTCATGTTTCATTTGTCTCTGAGGTCCTTGTCTTCAGCAAACAGACAGATCCCCACCATTTCCAGGGGGTATCAGCAAAGGCAGAACAGATAATGCTCTGACCTAGCTGATTTTAAATGAATGTAACAATTATTCAGCAATCTTGTGTAAATTAGGGTTTCCTTGGGTACATTTAGCTAATTATCTGGGATTCCGAAGTGGAAACATGACACATTATTCAACAGCCAGCAACAGAAGGATGCACTCTGCATCCTGCCCAGTTGGTAATGACTCTTGATCAAAGGATTTAAGCAATGAAGAACTGATCAATGTATCTTTGTGCATGAAGAAAAAAAACACACAGAAAAAAACAGAGAAAAAAAATAAGAAAAGGGGCTGGTGGGGGCTTAGCTGCTGGTTAAGGTCAATAAAGCATGGTCCTTCAAGTGGAGGCCATGGGACAGGAGTCCCTGCTTGCCTGTGTTCCTATTCACAAACAGAGACTGGGCGAAGAACTTGCTTTGCCCAAGGTACTTCAGAAATCCATTGAGGTGAAACCTCAGAACTAAATAGGATTTTTCCTGAATTCTCCTCCAGTTCTGTAGCAACGAGACCATCACCAACAGCACACGAAGAGTAGCTGAAATGCCAGTGAAGGAAACAGGCTGCACAATGAACTCAGTAGAGCTGGCTTCCCAAATAACACACGTACAGTAATTTTTTAACTGTATCAGCAGTAAGAGTTCAGTGAATGCCAGTAAACATGTCATTAGCAGTGTAAATTAGTTTAATAATAACCATCAGAAAAAGCTAATCTATGTTTAGTAGAGGAAAGAATATAATTATTTAAAGAGACCTCTTTGTTTTTCCATGATGCACACCTGAGAAGGACAATAAAAATTCCATTGGCTAGAAGGCTCCTTCTGCAGCAGTGGAGGGCACAATGCAAAGGATGGATCAGAGTTGTAAGGGGCACTGTGGATGAGGCAGCCTGTTGGCTTCCCATGTAAAGCAAGGGCCACTGAGATCTCTGCAGCAGTTTGAGGCAAGGATTTCACTTCAACTTTGACCACACTCAAAACTGCTTCTCTGGAAGTGCAGAGTGTTGTGGACAAGTGAGGATGGGGCAGAGGAGGGCAGAAGGGCAACACGGAGCTGGCAAGCACAGCCGTGCCCCAACAGCTCTCTCTTTGCAGTCCCCATCAGGCACCCAGTCACACCACCCCACGGCAAGCTCTGGTTTGCTGAAGATTTCAGGATCAGGCTCCCATCCTGGCCAGCTGCTCTCCGTTCGTTAGCATAAGTGAATGCACCAGCAGCCATAGAAATATTTGTACAGGGAAGTCAAAGGAGTGGGTGGAATTCTCCATTAAGTCACCTGGCTGCTATTTCTCCTGGAAAAAATGTGTGCATTGCTTCAGTTTGACCAAAAGGCATTTAAAGAAAATGCAAGGGTCAACAAATGGGCTGTTAGCATTACTCACGTGGGGAGATGAAGGCAGTGGTAGTTTGTCACTCATGTGAAAGTGACAGGAATATGGCAGTGTGATGGGGTCCTGCACACGGTCAGGTTGTAATGCTGCTCTGAACACTGGCACCTAGTTATAGGGTTTTTTTGTCGAGGAGGAGAGGGAAAAACAAAGCTTTGCTTTGGACCTGATAAATGGATCTCCCCAGAGTACTCCAAGAAGGTCTTTAAGGGAGAAAAAAAAACACAGAATCCTGTACTTACATGAATTATGTATCAGGAGCTTTTGTAGGACTGGGACTTTGTGATGAAACATAATTTTCAGAAGAATAAAAGGTAGGCAGTAAGCTTTTGAAGGGTCTAACAATGGTATGTATTATGGAGATGTCCATAAATGCGTGTATTTCCCTCTCTATCTATCCACACTTGCATCTATGCAAGGTTGTATACAGGCTTGTCCCTGGCATGTGCTTTTGTTCTCCTTTGACTTCTCAGTTTTCCCTCTTTCTGCTCATTCCCACTGCCTCTGTAACTTTTCCTCATCCCTGCACCCTTGTCTGTTTCTGGGCTCCCCAGCTGTCCTGTTACAAATTCTTCCCTCCTCTCAATCTCTCTCCCAGTCTGCTCTGATGCTCTGGGCAGTCTTGACAAGCGTAGAATTTTCCCTTCAGGCAGGTGATAGGATTGGTCCCCTCCTAGAGCCATTTGATCAATAAAAAACAAACTCAGCAACCAAGAACCGAACTGAGTCACTCAAATTCATTGCTCAACAAGTGTCTTGCGCACAGGACCATCTCCTTGGATCACCACTTAGGGCCAGTACCTCCCAATGTTGACTTTCTGGATGCTACCAGACTTCACCTAACACCAGCATCTGCAACACCAGACCACTGGTGCTTGTGCTGACTTGCCCCATGGACTTGCAGCATGGTGGACAAGCAGAGATTTTGTGGCAGTGTTGTGATAATGGCTAAACAGGGTGCCAGATTCCTATGACCTCCACCATCAGTGCTAAGCAGTTTTCTACTAGGGGGATGGAGATCCCATCACACCATCCATGTGCTGCTGTTTCCAGTCTCTTTCCAGAGACAGCCCTGGGAAAAGCTGTTGTGTTGCATGGTAATGCTCAACGAGTAGCACAGATTAAAAAGGAAACCGTATGTTCAAAACCCAGTGCACTGATTATCACATTTATTGCTGGGTTTAGAGAACACAGATTGAACAGAATTAATGAATTGTGCCAGCTGCAAAACTTCTGGCAGATGGAGCAGAAAAAAAAGCAGCCCTGGATGCTGGGAATGATCTTCACCTCTTTTGAGGGAGATATCTGTACAATGAATGTATTTAAATGATGAAAAAAACCCTCTTGTGCAAAGATGATCTTGCTTTTTCTTCAAACTTTCTTTGAAATAATTATTTCAAACACAACAGCTCTTCAGAAGATCAACAGCCAGGCTTATAAAAATATCCCAGCACAGACTGATTGCTGCTGAAGAAAGAATTATTACTGAGGTTCATCTTCACTTTCTTCACTTTTTTTTTTTCTTGGTATTAAATAGAGACTATTTACAGCCCAGAAAACTCCATGGTTCAAGATCTGAGATGTCATTTTTAGCTATACATTCATCTTTATGGTTCACATCAACCAGGATCATCAGTGAAGTCAATAGTTATCTTCCCTACCTACCTCTGAGATGTCCTGAATGAACCCATCAGTCAAAGAAGACTTTGGTGCTCTGCTGCTGGAAAGAAGAAAAAGCACACGTCAGAAGGAACCAGACAAGAGAAGTTTCTTCATCCATCATCAGTGAGCTTGTTTTCTTAAACAAAAGTACAAACTGTTGCCTATATGTGAAGGTGAAGCAAAGATTGAAAACCAAAGAAACTTGCTCTGCTACGTTATGTGCATTTGCTGTTAAAATTCTTACAGTCTTACAGTATTTTAAATTAACCCCAAAGCCAATTTTAACATTATGGTGCAGCTGAAAATTGAGCAAGCTGTGGAAAAGGAGGAAAAGGCAGGTGAAAAAGTAAGGGAATTCTTCTACAGCATCCCTGGCACTAGGAAATTTCCGTCCATCTCTACAGCACAGGGCATGCATTTCTGATCAACCTCCTTCGTGCGCAGAGGATCGTGCTCACAGAGCAGGGGTGCAGCCAGCTGGGTGCAGGATTCCTGCCTGCACTGCAGGGAGGGCTCCAGAAGGCTGTGGCCTCATTGCGTGGTACAACAAATCCATGGTGCCGAGACGAGCAGCAATCATCAACCGTACGTTACAAACACAGCATCATATTTGTTCTCCCTCTCGGGTTCTGTCTGAGCTTTTCTTTCTTGTCACCTCTGAGCTATGCTCAAAGGTCCCTGAGACAACACCCCATCCTTAAACCCCGTGTTATGCACCACTGAACAAAGCAAAGAAGTAAAATTACCTTGTTCTTTCTCGTGGAGCACTAAGGTGATCTATAAGATACCACAGAAGGCTGGAGACCTGAGATCTGAACATGCTCTCACCAAGGGCCAGCCTGGTGCTCTGAGCACACCACGGGTCTGCCTTACTTCCAGAGAGACATTTTCCCTCATGTCTTCCTCTTTCAGATGCCCCGTTTGGCATGTTAATATCCTGTTCCAGGGAATTACACTTCAGACTCCTGGTCTGGAAACACAAGATCTGAGGTGATAGGCACATTTCACAAAGAGTTGTTAATTATCAAAGCCTTTTGGTAATATTTATCCAAGTAAATGAACAGGTAGGAATCTCAGCACAATTAGCAGAAGAGCCCAAGGGCTGATGTTGTGCACTTGGCCAGACATAACTAGTCAAATAGCAACATTTTTGTACAAATCCTAATTAAAGCCAGCAGCTAATAACATTCACAATGCTAGGCTAAACTGTGCACAGATAAAAATGGTAATGAATACAAGTTAAACCTGAAGCGACAATGCAGACCCATAGAGGCACTTCTGCAGATCTCTGTGCCCAGCAGTATTGGGGGATGGCAGAACTGTGTGCTGCTGGAGCTTAGTGATATTTTGGTTGTGGAAGGAGCCTTTTAATTTATTTTTTTTTAACTCAAAACGTGAAATACTTCTAAATTTTGTAGCAGCCAACACAGGAGGCACAGAACACCTCCAAACATCCCTTTTTTTGTGACATAATTTCTGCACCCCTGTTGTTGCCTCCCAACGAACCTTTCCATCAGGAGCAGTGCTCCTGCAAGGACACGTGGGCTTCATGGACCTTTAATGGTTCTCATTCAATAACAGGGTTGCAGGACATAGGATGAAGGACACAGATAGCTCAACACCTTGCACTACAAGTCAGCAACTCAGCCTACAGCCCGACCGACCACGACTGAGGGGAGTTCCTACAATTTTGCTGCCAACATCAGTTGATAAAGATATCAAGAGTTTCTGAAATTCAGAGCTCCTTTCTCACCAATTTTTATTACTAAAACCCTAAGCAATATAATTAAAAATATTAAATAGAAAAGGCAAATTTATCTGCTTTTCATGTGGCAGCAGACAGCTTTTCCCCTCCCTTTGGTGAGGATAAGCCTTTTTGCAAACCCACTTCGTGCTGCTCCAAGGGAATGGGAGGGGTTTTTCTCTGGCAGTACAGCCCCTCTCCCCCTTTCCTGCTCTGCAGCCATTAGCTTCAGATGTACGAATAACAAAGCAAGGAGTTACCCTGTTATGATTTCTGTTGATAGGGAGAATGGAAAGGGCAGACTGGCACCATGCTACAAATTAGCCACTTCAATATATTCCTTTCCTCCCTTTTGAGTTTTCATGGGTACTTCTAGACATTGCAAAGGCTCATCCTCCAGACAGTCCAATTAAAAGCAAAGTTAGATTCTGTGATTCAGTGTTTCAATATAGCACTGTTTACAGCATTTTTCCTTGTTATTTCATGACATCAGCAGTTGGCAGAGTAAAAACCATTCAGTTTGATTTGTTGTTCCTCCCCCTTTCCAGGCTGCTGACTTTTTTGAAAGGAACATTTTTACACTGCAATGACAGTGTTCCATTTTCTTCCTAAAACCAGGCTTCCAGGTAGCTGTGGTTACAGTCACACATTTGAACCAGGCTTAAGTATTTTAAGATCAAACCCTTACCTCTCCCTCCCCTCCTGAAAGAATTAAGTCTCCTGAATCTTGTGGTTGACAGCACTGCTTTCTGAAAGCAGTCCCAATGCTGTCTGGCCCATTGATCATGGGAGAGCTCAGTGCCAGAGTAAAGCAGCAGATGTGCTCACGTGGCCTCGCTAGCAGAAGGCAAGGTCTGGTACAATGCACCTTGCCAGCAGGACAGCATCACACCATTGTCCCCTCCTCCTCAGCCTTGTGGCAAGTGGCCCAGTCCCCAACTAGCACTTCATAACTGTTCTGTTCGTATCACTTTGGCTGTTAAATGTGGAATAGCTCCTTCTTGTCCTGCCATTGTCAAGCCAAGCCTAATAAACCCACATACGTAACTGGAATGACAGCAAATAGCCACCTCTCTACGTAATGCAGCACAACTGGACACAGTGAGTGATCATCTGGAATGCTTTACAGAGAGTTCTGCTATGCACTGAACACCAAAATACCCCTCTAAGAAGGTGGAGGAAATAAGTGTGATTGACACGTCATTTTTTATGTACTGGCAGATGATTCAGTGTGTTGGCCTCCATGGTATGAGCAACAGGAGGATTTGGAAGGCTTTTTCCAAGCAGCCCAATTCTGCAAAGATCATACATTTTTGTGGAGGTTCTGCAAAACCTCCCCACTGCTAATTTCTGTCTAGGCAACAGAAATGGTATTGAGAGCTTTTTATAACAGAGTGAGCAAGACTTCAGCTGAACTCAAACTATGGGATATGGATAGAAAAAGTAACTATACAAGTGAGAAGCTGAACAATGAGAAGCTGTTTCTTAAGGTAACAGTTCATTTATAGCAGACTGTTGAGAAGCTGCTTTTGTACTGCTGACAATGCCTGAATGAAATCAGTGACTCTACAGTGACTTTATGAAGAAATTGCAGATAGCCCTGACTTTGCTGGAGTTTTTATTAAGGTGTAAAACTCATTACTAGCAAAGGGCTAAAAGCTGTAAAACTTTGGTCTTGAAAGTTCCAGTGTTCAGATGGTGAGAGACTTTGAAGAAATGGTTTTGAACAGGCTGTCAAGTTCAGAGTTAGAACAGAGCTTTGAGGTACTCATTATTGGCAACACAAAAATTCAGGACAGAGTACTACTTCAGGTGCTTACTTCTTTCCTCACAGAATGCTGTGACTTTTGGCATGAGATTGGGACTTTCAAGAGGCCCAGAATCAAGCTGGCCCAGTCGTGAGTCACGAACCAAGCAGAAAGCATATACCAGGAGGAAAAAAATGCTTATAAGCATCTGGACTTGATCTCCAGAGGTCCCTTCCAACCCCTGCCATTCCATGATTCTATGATCTGGGAACTAGCTGCTTTCATCCAACAGCTAGCTGCTTTCATCCAACAGAGATCCGCTCACAAACAGAACAATAAATTAGAGATGCTATCTGGAGATACTTGGCCACCAGCCTTTTAAAGGGCCAAGAAAGTATTTCCCTGAGAGGATCAGATCAATAGGTGGCTGCCCAAACTTGTCATTATTTTCAGACTTCACAAGATGTTCTCCAGACCCCTAGCAAGGTGAAATGGGAAGGACAACTTCGAAGCATGGAAATTAGCAGACTTCAGCCATAGCTACAGACCACTGGCAGTGGAAGTATAGCACCTCGGGTGGGCTTTCACCTGTGCACCTACCACTGGTTTTAGATGTACAGTGTCCATAAATAAAGACTTAGTCTGACATTTCAATGCACTGTGAATCACTATTCATTGTTTAGATGATGGCTCAGCCAAGTTGTTAATTTCTTACTACTCAGTTTTTTACAACTCCGTTCTCAAAACTGTGAGCACTTTGTATTGTAGAACTGTTCCCCTTCTTCACTCCTAAATAACAGAGGACATCAGGAAGTCTGAGCAGAACACATATTGCATATTCTTAAAGCATAAATGCAAAGAATATTCTTTCTTTATAGAATACCTTGTGTTTGCCTGTGGCTTGAATAAGGCTATTTAATTAATGCTCTCTGCATTAGAAAATACTAAGAAGAAACTATTGAGAAGTTAGCGAGATAGAAATCCTAACTTTCAGTGACATTGCAGAGTGCCTCTGATGGTGCAAGCTTCAGTACACTGTATGCAGCCAGCCAGTGAGTCTAAACTGAGCCGTGGGGAGCCTAAGTACTCCCCTGCCTCATCAGGAGCAGCCAGTCCACAGAGCAGAGGTCTCTCACCCATGCATATCCTCAATAGCTGTTTCTATTTCTGTCTCTGTGAGATGTCACCCACTTATCCATAGGAAGAGTCAACTGCTTATTGCTTCAAATAGAGACACAGACAATTAAACCAAACCCCTACTTAGAAAATCGCATTCAACCCATTTGCCCTCTCCAATAAAAAGGACCTTAAATATCACAGAAAGCATATCCCTAGCTTTCCAAAATCATAACTTCTGCTTTGGACTTGGAGGATTGTCAAAAAAAGAGGCAGCAAGCTCAATGACTTTGAAGGCCAGCAGTGCAATCATTTCAGTACAGCACACATCGACTGCACGCTGCCTCTGCTCCTCGGCTCCATGTAAAGTAGTCATTATCCTGGGAGGAAACTCAGAATTGCTCTGTCTCTAAAGATAGAAGACTTCATTCATTGGCAAAGTTGCCCTGGCCTTAAAATTCAGCAAATTTTCTCTGTCACAATATGAGAACAGATTTTCCACACCACTTATTGTATCCATGCTCAAAAAACTATCACAGTGTCATCAAAATCATTAGGCTGTCAGAACTGAGCGAATGTCTCTTTGCCAGTTAAGAAACACCAGACAAATGCCATCAGATTCAACAGCATAGCTCACTCATTTTTACAGTATTCTCTGAAATTCAACATATAATATCACTCTTTGTCCACTTTGTCTCCTTATCTGCGATGCTTTAGAATAGGAATAGCTTTAGGAAAGGATGAAAGATGTGTTTAATTTTTGCCAAGTGCGGTGCCATTAAAGCCATTAGCCAATATTGGTTCCAACGGGAGATTACGAGCAGGGGGAAGTTAACGTGCTCCTTCTGCAGGATTCATAGATACATGTCTCATCATGTTTTTGTGCACAATGACAGCTTGAGGCTGTCAATTCCTACCATTTCCTGATTAAAAAACATCAGGCAAGCTTACACCCATTCGAGGGGAACAGAAGATGCAACCAAAGACAAATTGTTACGTGATGTACAAAGGTTTAGAGTGTAAGATTTTGGCAATGGGATGTGTGGGTTCAGAAAGTATTTTAATTGGATCATGAAGCTGCCAACGTTCAGCTGCGAGGTCTCCCAGATTACGCAGCATATGATCATATTTATACCTGTCTCTTATGAAAGGGAAGAGGTTCAGTAAAAGCTATGTCAGTATACTGGCTTTTTTTCACTCTTTGAGAGAACTTCTATTGCCTGCTGTGGTAAGACAGAGGGCATTCACCTTTGGACTTCATACACCTCCACAAAGCTATTCCAGAGACTCAGGGGACACCTTCACCTAGAACATGCAGAGTGAAGGCAAAACCAGTCATTTCCACCCTGCTGAAGATGGGCAGCCTGGGAGTGTTAGCAAACACGAAGCACAGCATAGCTGGATGGCAGAGACCTCTGATGATCGCTGCATCCAAGCCCTTGGCTCAAAGCACAATGAGCTGGGGCAGGGTGTCCAGGTCTGTGTGCAGTTAGGTTTTGACTGTATCCAGGGATGGAGACTCCACAGCTTCCCTGAACAGTGACAACAGGCAGTGAGTTAGACTTGAGCAAGGATAGAGAGCGAGCAGCGAAGGCCAACTGCTCCCTGAAGGATGGGAGCTGGGGGCTCAGGGTGGTAATGCAGGTGGCTGGGCAGGGACCTCGCCAGCCTGGGCACAGCCTCACAGGACCTGAGCTAGAAGGGCAGGCCCAGTAACAACAGCTGGAATCAGACCACCAGACAGCTGTGGGGTGACAAGGCAGCTCTGAGGCCAAGCTGGGAAGGAAGCCTGTGGGTTGGGGTCCAGGCCAACAGGGTCCACAGGCATGGACCTAGAGATGGACGCACCTGCAGGCAGCTCAGCAGAGAGTGAAGGCACCAAGCTGAAACAGCCTCCAGTCAGAGGCTGGGGGTGAAGGTCCCATGTGAGGCTGGTCAGGACCATTAAGGTCTATTACTGCATTCAGGGCCCTGACAGAGAGAACACAAATGAGCTGGAAATATCTTCCCACTGATAAATTGCAGCACAACTCACAGGGACAGTGTGAACCCAAACAGATAAGGGACCACACAAAAGAATAATGATCATCTATTCTCTGTTTGCAATGGCAATTCTGAGAAAACTATTAACTTACAAACTCAAAGGCTTTCATAATTCATGATTCAACTGAGTTAACTGGTGGCTTCTTATTATGCAAATACAGGAAATGTTTTGTTCTGGGAATATTAAAGAACCTTTATTCCTCTGTCTGTTGTTATTATACCATGACACTTAAATCCTCCAAATCTTGCCCTAAGATTCCAAGGGAATAAGAGGTTTCCCACTAGAAATACACCTCTGGAGTAGTTGCCTTATCACTCTGTGTTGAGTATCCACTGGGAGAAGGTTTCTAGGTGAGGTCAAGGTCACATCTCTGGCAGCACAGCTAGCTTACTCAAAAGGGGCTGTAAAAATGCCATTGTAACACTGGCTTCGCCCATCCCACCATTTCTCTAAGGCAACATCTTTTGATTTTGATAAAATGTGTTCATTGTTGTACTTGGGGATTTACAATCTGCACTGTGCATGAACTGGGGCACTCAGACCTGTGGACAGTGTACTTTTAATTGACTCAAGAGCTTAAGGCTAAAATATCTTCTCACACTTACTCAAGGTGGGAAATACTCATCTTTTCATCTGTTCCTACAAATATTTTTTACCTTTTTTTTTAAATTAGAAAATGAATTAATTACTAGAACTTCAGAAACAAGGATCAGAGATTAATTACTTTTGTTTCCTTCCTTGTGATGCCAAACCCTCTGACCTGTTTCTCAATCAGAGTCAAGGTTAGGTTTTTTTCAAGTGTTAGCATTTCTGAAGGGAAAAAGCAAAAGCAATAACTGAACAACCACCAAGGTTACCATATCCTAATAAATAAAGTTGCAGATAAACATCTTTGGATTGCGTTTTAACAAGAAACCCCAAATCCTCCTACTTTTTAATAAATAGGAGCACACACAGGACTTCTCCATGGAAGAATACATCCCTTGAATGTGTTTTACAAGAAACAGGACTCCCTAAATTCTGCCAGTTTCACTGCAGTAATGTGTCCTCTCTGCCACATCATGTTGTCTGGGCATGGCAGCATCTGCCCTCCCCAGTCCTGCACACTGGGATTTCTTTTACCCAACCAGGCAGCTGTACATACAACACTGTCAAATAGCACCAAGAAGTCATTGTACTTTCTCTTCAGAGATCAACAGTTTAATACCCAGTCTAAAGAGAAAAAAGACTTTGTCAGTATGCATCTAGATGTGCAGCCATTTTGTCCTTATCAGAAAAAACCAAGTCCTAGCACATCTCCTGAGGAGAGTATGGCAGTGCTCCAGAAATGGCAGATTATCACCATCGCTTTTAAAATGGTCTGGCAGAGCTTTTTAGAATGTTTGTCATGCTACATGTTCAGGATTAATTGTTGCCAAGAGATTATCATCTTCATTTAAATTAAAGATATTAAATTAATACCATGAAGTTTCAAGTTCACTGGAAGGTAAAAGAGGATTTGTTATAAACAGCGAGGACTTGCTTTAAAGATTATACAAAATCCAGTAGGGTATTTCCATACCTATACTCACCTCCTATGTAATCCAGAGGAGGGAAAATGAAGGCAAAAATCAAAAGGTATGCTTTGCATCAAGAATTATCAAGAATCCTGCAATGGTTCAAAGGGGCTAACAAAGCAGTAACACACCAGCTGGCCATCAGAAAGGCTGAAACCTAATTAGTGTGCAGGCAGGTATTAGCTTCCAACCAACTGCTCCAGTAAAGCCTTTCCTTTTGTGTGAAAGACTTAACTGCACTACAGTTCTGCTGCTGAAAGGATGTGTCTAAAAACCATAATATTCAGAACATGTTCATATTTAAATCGCAACAACAAAAATTTCTAAACACTGAGCTTTCATCCTTTCAGAGCTGCATTTAGAAGAATTTCAAACAAATGTTAATAAAGTTATAGACAAGTTAATTTGTGAGATGAAAATAAGGATGTTAGATCAGAGTAATTCTGGTTTTCGTGCTTTCAGATCATGAGGCAGAAGAAAAATTAGTAAAGAAGATGCTTTAGCATTTTACTCTCCTCAATCCACAGGTCTGCTTTGCTTCATGTAATTAGTTGCTGGGCAGAGATGGGAGAAGAGGAATAGATGATAAACTCAATTTAATTAAGTAGAAATTTAATTAAGTAGGATTTCCCAATAACATTTCTTCACAACAGATAAGACATTGCCTTCAATCCGAGAAAACATGAATTCTAAGTGTTATCATTTGTTGGCCTATTGAGAAATGGAGCATGGTTTTGACTGTCTCTAAGGCATGATGTTTAAAGTGAGAAAGTGTACATTCCAAAATGACTGCTGTCAAACAAATTATAAAGATTCAAGGAGTTACATGTGACAATAGATGTGAAATCACAATGTCAAGAGACTGTAGACACATCTCAGTGACTGTCAGCTTCTCAACAGAGCCATACTGTTCAAAGCCAAACTAGTAACTGTTCAACAGAAGCTGCCCTACCAATGGAAGAGAGGTCCCTTCACCTGTAGAAAACCATAAAGTATATACTGAGATGGCCAAATCATTTCAACTTTTTTCTTACTAACAGGTTACCCACCAACTAACTGAGGAGCCAGGCAGGAAGGTGTTGAACACAGCTCATTGATTCATATTGGAGCATCTTCAATACACATTATGAAGCCATCTCTTGAACTATGCAGAGTATGTCTGGATGGGTGGATTTAGCAAAGCTGATGAAGTCTGCACTGAAAAATATGCTCTGAAGGAACCTGGCAACAGGGACTGGGAGATAAATGTACACAAACACCAAACACCTATCTCCCTTCCATCTGACAAATGTGGAGGACTACAGGCTACGCACTGTCTTTGCTGTAGCAATGCCTTTGTCCTGTTAGCTTCCTTTCACAAAGCTCTCCATCACTGAGGGAGTGCAACACCTACAAATAGCCAGGTCTGCAAGTTGATTTAGTGGTTCAAAATTTACCAAAAAAGCACTTAAAACTTTGTCAAACCTGAATCTCCACAGGGAAAAAAACCTGAAGCCTCCTGAGCAGCCACTTCCGCCTGGCAGCAGAAAATTTTTGTTTTGGGAGAAGACTCCACTGAATTAATATAGAGACTGAAGGTTTGTTGACTAAACTGGTTATTTTTTTAAAGCAAAATTATTATCTTCAGCACTATGATCTGGATCTCCCAGGACAATGAGGAAAGGCTGGCCAGCACACTACAGAGAAAGGTGGCCCTTTCAAAGTGCTTTGGAAAGCCAGGGTTAATATTCCAAGTCCTTGTGATTTGTGAAATACATGCAGAGGAAGAGTTGCTGAAATTAGTGTATTTGACCCAACTGAAAGCAAAGTAATCTCACATTATGTTGTTTCCACACAACGGAGAGATTTGAAAAATCAAAATTAGATTAGTTGCCGACAACTTGAAGCTACCATGGCTCTCCTCAAAGACCTCATGACTCCTCAAAGTCCATTTTCTAAACTCCCCATTGCAGCAACCTCATGTACTCCCCATCAAAACCAAGACCCTGGCAGTAGAGCCAGGGGAGGCAGGGCCCCTCAGGCCCCTTGCTGCATGGTCATATTGCAAGGAGACACCAGAAATTGTACCGACTGCATCACTAGCCCTGTGCTGTGTTTACCAGCAGGCACAACACAGCTCTTGCCAAAAAAAAAATCAGCTAAATGTGAATAAATACAAAAGAATTGTTCTGATAAAGCAGCTCAAGCCCCTTTAATATGGTGAAAATGTCCATTCTGGTTGGAAAGATAAAGAAAAAAAACCCCAACCAACCAAAAGCCCACAATAAAAGTACTACTACTTTCTAAATTCTGGAGAATACAGCTGCCCATGAGAGAGTGCTGAATGCAAACAAACCTCAGTAAACAATAAAGAGTGTATAAAAATGCAGTTTAATCTAAATTTTCCTGGAGCTAAACACTCCATCTCACTTCAGACCACAAAAGGGAATAAGGAAAACAACAAACCCAAACCAACCCACAACCCAGGAAAAGATTTGCTCACGAGGAGGGAAAATATTTTAAGAAGTCATTAAAGCAACAACCTTCCCAAAGAGAATAAATCTGCAAAGCAGCAGCCAAACGAGCTGCCCAGTCTATTTTATCAGAGTTGGGCTTTTTTCCTATTACATGACAAACAACTGGCATCCAAGCTGCCAATTATTTAACCATGGTGAGACTTTTAACTCCATTTAGGAGGGAAAAATATAGCTGCTGTAAATTTAACACTGCACAACAATCTACAACAGCTGCCTAGGAAATTTACCTTTTTATCTCTGCCTCTGCTAGTACTGTTTCATCAACACACAGAGAAAATGTTCTCTCTTGCACTGGTTGGTAGTTACTTTGCTCCAGTCAAAACATCACAAATAAGTGAAACAATCAGGTAAACAGTGGATAACACGACTCCACATTACCATCTAGACAGCTGTTTCATCACAATTTATGTGCACAATGAAATGTCTGCATCAGACACAGCATTTTATAGTACTGTAGGAGTGTCAGTGTTGCTCATTATCACTGGCCAAAATTTGAAAAGAAACCTGATTATTGTTTCCAATGCTTTTAAATATTCTTTCATTCCAAGTGGGCTCTAGCAAGTGGCACACCAACCCCCACTTTGACTAGCATGTCACCCAAGCCTGAATTACATCAACAATTTCTCATCCCCTTACTTTGAAGAAAAAGATTTTGCCCTGAAGTTACTGATCTGAATAGTTCTACACAGATAACAACTAGCCTGAGTGTTAACTTTAACACACGGATTTCCTTAATCCATCTCCAATCTCCACCCACTCTATAAAATTCCAGAATAATAGGACAGGAGTCACCACAGCCACAATCTGACTATAGATCCCAGAGTTTTTCAGGGGTCAATAAAAGCCCTGATTCCTCTCTTCATGGAATCAGGTAGCTGCTGCTAAGGGCACCTTGTGAATACACCAACCGCTAAAAAACCTCATAGCTAAAGGAGGCTTGGGGATAAATCCACACACACCTTTTTATACTTTCAATAAAAAAGTTAAATAGTCTCACTGCACAACAAAGAGCACGTAATAAACAAATGTGCAATTGTACTGAGGCCACAAGCTTTCTCAAAAGTGTTAACTGGCAGTAAAACTAAGTTAGCAAGCATCTTTCTCAACCATAAGAAAGATGTTAAATCAGAACAATGCTGGATTTCTGTTACATGTTCCTGTTGAATGACCACAGAACTATACCCTCTTTTCTGTAGCTAACTAGAGAGAGCAAGGCACATTAAGACACAGGAGCTACTGACCATTAGTTCTTGACTTCAAAGGGTCAACTCCTCAGATGGAGACAGAGATCTTTCTAAATGATATCCAAAAACTCTCCACTGCTAACATCCAAACAAACAAGCCTTCTGCTTAAATTGTTGTGTGCATAAAGGAAGATAAAATATCTCTCAGCTTAAGTTGGTCAGGCAGGCTAGACAGTACTTTTAAAAAGCAGAAAGTACTAAAGAAAAAGAAAATTGAATTTGTAACAAATGTCAACAGCAAACAATTAAGGAGTCTACAAAAACTCTGGCTAATGAAAGATGTGTCCTTCTTTATTATTGTGTAATACTTCTTTCACAGAAACATGGTATTTACAAATATACACATATAGACTGCTGATCATAAAATGTTACTGAAGAATTAGTCAAAAAATCAATTTACAAAAACCAAAAACTTCCAAAGATATTCTGGCTGAAAAAGTTTAATGAAATTTCAAGGAGACGCTTCTGTACAGAAAGACAGGGATTAGCTCCTCGAGTCCTGGTACTATTAGACGAGTTGTGAACCAAGTGAGCTAAGCTTAGCTGTACATTTGAGATGAGGCAGTTTTTTGATATTGTTCTTTTTCACACAATTTCGTCACGGTCAGTTCAACAGGTCTCAGGAGGCACTAGTTTGTATGTTTTTGGAAGCTGCAAGCATTGCTCTCACTTTGGCCATAAGATCCTGTGGAAAATAGAAGGGAAATGATCAGACATGTCTGGGTTTTGAACAGAGCTAAGGCATGTGACAGCAAAAACCTGCCTGAGAGGGTTAGCATCTGCTGCAGACACAGAGGATACTTAGCTTCATGACCCTCAGGTATTAACAGTCAAGTGACAAAATTTGGAGAAAGTTCCTATGACAACAACTGAAGTCTGGTTATACTACAATGCTACAAAGTGCTCTGCATAAATATTTAGAGCAATTTCCATACAATAAAACACAGAAATCACATCAACTGAAATGGAAAGAAATTATGACCACATCTTTACAACAACTGTAGTGAGCATGCAGCTGCTAACCACTGAAAGTTTATAAAAGGGGAAAAAAAGAAAATAGAGATAGAGCTGGTAAGAAGAGAGTGCTAACAATTACTCTATGACAGAAGTTCTGTTTGCTTTGTAAAGCTGAATTAAAACTATAGGCAGCAGCAGTATTTTCACATGTGATAAAACATTAACAGTGCTGTAAAACCAAGTAGCAACTCTTAGTCTTGTCCGAGTATCCAGTGGGAAAAGCATTACAAAAGGAAAGGAAATTTTTCATAAATGGCATTGAATTGCAAAAAAAATAAGTAAACAAAATAAAATGTATAAGCTCTGAATTAAATTTACTTAAAACATTTCACAGATGCAATAAATGAATTAAAATCCTTAGTTCTTTTAAGGCATTTTTCATCTGAAGCTCTCGAAACACTTCACAGGGGAACTGGCATCATTATTGTACTATACAGACAGGATCTGAACGAGAAAAGATACTGAATTGGTCAGGGTCTGCCAGCAAGTTGGTAGTGAAATAATCTTACTAATAAGTAGGTAAACTACATTTCCTTGGGCCCTTAAAAGATAAAAGATGTTAAACTAATCTATGTTGGAAAATACCTTGCAGATTCACAAAAGGATTCCTCTTTTTTACTCTTTGCAAATAGTAACCAAGAGCTGTACTGTAATACGCAGTAATCTTCCCTCCTCTTACAGCTGCACTGAAGTGAAAGCAAGCACACTAAAATTAAACTAGTGAATATGATGTCATAAGCAATATTTAACCCAAGCAATGAACCAACTACCTTTGTCTGAAAGGTACATAGTTTTAAATGCTGTGATGTTTACTGTACTTTGAAGATTCTGACATAATTCGTATGTCATTTTTCATCCCAGGAATTTCTATGCATTTGTTTTCTAATCTAAGAATTGCTATGGCATTAGTACTCTTTTTTTCCATTCTCTGATGCCTACACTTGCTCTTTTTTTCCTGAATATTCTTGTTTGCAGTTTCTCATTGGAAATAGATCAAATATTATATTATTTTATTATTATTATTTCCCTAGCAGAACTAAATCTTTGAACAATATTGATTTATTGAAAAAATAATGTATCCATTGGGAAAAAAGAGAATAGGAAAAAACAACTCTTGATTTTATATTGTAAATTTGCCAAAGCATAACTAAGAGCTTTCCTCCTCCAAACTTGGCATATTCAATTGAAAGTAAGTTAAATATGCATAAAGACTCTAGGAGGGCGAGTGAAATAAAAAATAATTGAAGAGTGATACTATATAGTAGCTTTTAAAAAAGCCATGGAATTATTTTGGCAGAGGCTGAGTATCTTACGACTGAGTTGGGGAAGCCGAATGCATTTAGGTTACTGCAGAGCATATAGAGGCACATACCTGATATGCCATAATTCACAGCAAACTTGAATATAGCAATGAAATCCTACCAACAACAGTTCAGAGACAAACAGCAACAAGGGTGAGAAGAAAAGAAGATACTGCTTAATGCAAAGCATGCACTAAGGCCAGTTTGCAGGAGGACGTATTTTTCCTCTACTGCCAGCACTCCAAACTCAGCCTTTGCCAAGGCATTTCTCCTCTCTTCTTTCTTCCACAAAACTTAAGAACACTACGTGGTAAGATGGGCTCTTGGTAATACCTGCTGTTGGTAACTGGGCTATTGTAGCACAATGTGGACTTTCTTAACAGTGGATACTCTGCAATGTCATGAATTTATCTGGGTCTGTAGATGCTTGACTAAAGTTGACAGTAGCTAGAGAAGCAACAGAATTATTTTTCTCATAAGCAAACAGATCAAGAATGACAGTGAACATGGCTCTACATCATACACAAAGCTCAGACTTGTACAAGCAAGTAAGAAAATGGTATGATGGACACAATTGGGCAACATACTCTGCATTTGTTTATTTGTACCTGAGTGATTTTACTCTGCACTGAAGACACAATTGCTGAAGAGATTTGGCCATCTTTTTCCTGAGAAACTCCCCTAAAAAAAAAGAAAAGGTAGAATTAGAAGTGTATAGTAAATGTTTTAAAAATGCCTTTCACTCATCATCATGATTTGAGGTTTTATTGTACACCTCTCTCCTATGTTAGTCAAGAGTTGTCTTGTTCAACAAGAAGCCCTGATAAGCCATAGTCAGACGTGTCACTTGTACAATTGATAGGGAGAAATCTGAACAGCAGCTAGGAATTTTTAACAGGATTGTTCTATAGTCTATAGAAATAACTTAATTTCTAATCTTGCACTCACATTACAATTCAAAACACTCATTAAAATTCTGCTTCAAAGAGTTATCCCATTTAGTGAGAGTTTTCAATTTCTAACTTAGAATCAGGCTGCAGAATTTTCTACACTGGTTTTGTGTGTCTTTTACTCCAGTAGGCAACACAGAGATCCAACATCTGATGCACACAGGGCTGTCCTCTCCATGTCTTGTGCTTTGAACACGCACACGTTACGTACACAGGGAGCTCCTCACCATACAAGTTTGGTCAAAGGACACAGAGTCAGCAGCAGTGCAGTATTACAGCAGAAGACCCTATTACCTGGAGCGTTCCTGGCTGGATTCCCTGCTCTCCACAGGAGAGACACTAGTTGAATGTACAGAATTTTTGTGTGTGGATGGTTTTCCTGGTGACAGGGATGGTGAAGGAGACCTAGCTTTGGACTTGGTACGTGATCTAGACCGCCTCTTCTTCTTCTTTTCATGGGGGCTTCTGGAAAAAAGAAAATATTTTATTGAAGAAAATATTTAAAGTGATATTGCACTGGCTAGTTGAAGTGACTTTTCAGACTTCTAAAAGGTTATGTAACCCTCTTCCATTGGATGGTTCTCATGCGTTCAGCAAGCATTAGTATTACCAAAATACTGCACATCTATGGTTGTGCAAAATACTTTCTCAGAAGCTCTTTTTAACATATTAGGCAACTACTAGTACCCGAGGGTCTCACTTGGAATGCTGCTTCATGGGCAGATAGGAATTACTGGCCAACAGTCAACAGCTTGAAGGATGACAATGTAAAGTCTTTCACTGGAGACTTGCAGCATAACTTCGCTAGAGGGAAGTTCTTTTCCAAACATCAGACATTTACACCACAGTAAGAAATAGAAGAGTTTATATCCCTTACTATTTTCCTAGCTCATAAATGATCAAACTACGGAGTCATAGCTATGCAAAAGATCCACAAGGCAAATCCATGGTTTGTTTGTTTGCTTCTTAAAAGAAATTACCCCTTTTCTTTGTGATCCAATCTACAACGCAACAAACTGCAAGCTCAAAATTACAAACAAGCTCTTGTATGCCCTTCAAAGAAACCCAGACCTAGCAACATCATTAAAGTGCAAACTGTTTATGACTTGGAAATTAGATACACCAGTTTTTGTCACTATGAGAGTAGGAACAAAAGACTTACAGGTACTGGACATGTTCATTACTTACAGAAGGGGAAAACAGAGGTAGCCTCCCCATAAGCTACATTAAGCTCCAAGAGAATTCAATTAGTAACATACTAGAGATGGAAATATCAAAATCTTTTTGTGTGGTTGTGACTTTCTGTCTGTATGATTTACATACCATTATTGATATTACTGTCATTAGAATTACTAGACTAACGGGCAATGCCTCATTGGAGGCATCTCTCTCTAGTGTGCACTGCTAGAAGTCTATTCAGAAAAATCTTGTTGAAGGTTCTAAAGCACCCTAAAAACTGTAAAACTTCAAGCCATCTTTAGAGTAGCACATGACTGGTTCCTTTGTTTTGATTTTCTCAGGAATTTGCTACTCTGAAAGCAGCAAAACTTGAACATATTAAATTCCTGTCTAAATACTGTACACCTCTGATGCTCTAGAATTTATCATACAAATATCTGATTTTTATATAAATTTAACATTCAAGAATTAAAACTACAAAACCTCCTTACACTTTTCTTGCATAAATAATCATTAAGTTGCAGAAGAAAAACTCCACAACTCTACTGGCCTCTAACATTTTCATGACTATACAAAAAACATCAGCCACAAAGTTGGCTATTCCTTGACTAGCTAATTATGTACTGTAATTGCTAGGTAAATATGATGGCAACTGAGGTACAGAACTTGACAAGCTAGACAATTTTAGTATATGACAATACTAAAAACCAACAAGCAGTGCCAGCTATTCAGCATCACAACTGATCTCAGATTAATGCCCCCAACAAGTTTAAAACACTGTCATTTTTATTTATTCAAATTTTTAGTCCTCTGACAGTAGTGGATTCTAAAGCTTGCCTAATTCTTAGTGTAACTATGGTTAATAAAAACTACTTGGCTGACTGCTGCCATTTCAGATTGGAACCTGCTCTCAGCTGTCAGGCAAAATATACATTAATCACTCATAAAAAGCCTAAGTAAACTAATTAGCTTTGAACAGACCTTGAACCCAAACCTTGCTTCTATTACAGAATTGTGAAGAATCTACTCCATAACTGAAGATGAAAACTGGTCCATCATAGCACCTACGTTTTCAATTGAAAATTTAACATGTCAATCCTAACAGAGGATTGACAGCCCAGCAGACTTTTGGCAATCAGGGCTGCAATCATCTCTGTTTAACTACAACATTCTTTCTTCAGTCTACATTTTTTGCACTTACTTCCATTTTCCTGTTTGAGGCCTAACAAGTTTACAGTTTCCACCTCTAGAAACAGTAGTGTTTAAAGAAGAATCTTGTTTGTACAACTGTCATCATAATTTACCACTTGGAGCGGCGTTACTACAAAAAGAATTTATAGGTTAAAATGTGGAATGGTCAAGCATGAGACCCACCAGAACTGCACGAAAAACAGCACAGAGCTGTGAAAAAATTCTTGTGTGTGTACACGAAAAAGACTTTTCATATCTTTTCTGCTTAACCAAGTTTAGAGGCCGAATTCCACAGAAGCCTCTATTATCTTGAGTTGATGAATGCAAAAAAAGTATGCATTGAAGTATACTGATGAAATTCTCAATTATACATACCATGCACCAATTAATTACAGGCTGTCAAGAGATGGAAAGTTATCTTAAGAAACAAGAGAAATTTTTAAATGATCATCAAATTTAAAGTGATCTCTTTGCTTCTTATTCCACAAGAGATATGGAGAAACAGGTTCAAGACCGTGTGCACAGTTTAGGAACTTGGATGTGTTGGCTTTGGTGTAGACCTTAGGTGTACATAAACAAGCAGGAAAAAATATCACTTCTGTGCCAGCTGAAGACAACAAGCCACACAGACATGAAACATTTAAAAGCCTTTTGGGGCACTCTTAGCAGATGTTTTTATTCTGCAGCTGGTGGGCTGCAATAATGGTTGGTATGCCATTTTTGATTAGAATAGGTTCAAAGAGGCTATATGAAAGGTGCTCTCAAAAAAGGCATCTCTTGATTCATATTTCACATTCTACTCTGCTAGTAAAATAATAGCTAGGTGGAAAGTATACCATTTACTAAATGGAGTTTCCCCTTATTTGTGTAAATATGATGTCAAGCAGTAGCAGTAGGAATAACATAATACACTGTGTGACCTCTGTGCACAGGTCACAGAGCTTACACAAGCAGGGCATGAGAAAATGAGTCAACAAGAAGGAAATACAAAAGTCCAAATAAAATCTGACATCTCACAGCTAAGAGACAGTAGTGTATTAATGTCCACTGATTTGATTGTACATTTAGTGTCCAAACATATGCAAGGATGGGAGAAAAAGAGTAAGTGCTTCTATTTTTTTAACTCCGCAAAAGTATTTATTAAAGAAAATAAAGCTCTAGAACACAAAACCTGTTAAGTTCTGCCTAGATAGCATAAAAAACATCTGTCAATGTTTAAAGTATCTTACAATGGCAGGATGTAAGACTCTCCAGGACTGGCTGTACTCACTTGGACCGGGGGCGTTTGCGGCTGTTTCCAGGACTGTTACTAATGCGATAGGCTGTCGGAACACTTCTCTCATCCCGCCGCCTTTCTGGGGTGTGAGCTCTTCTCCGAGGTGACCTTGATCGTGACCTGAGCAGGGAAAAAACATCCAAAAGTTTACTTTTTGTTACTTACTCCATTACTTCTATTTCAGTGGAATTGTGCTGTCACCAAATGCAAATAGAACACTTTTCAAATGCTTATTTTATACCAACGTGGGGTATTCAGTCTCCAAGACTTGTCAGCTGCATAAAAATTTCTTACCTATCCAAGACATTTAGGATGTCAACCATTGCTTTTCACTCCCAGCAGGGGAGGGAAAAAAGGCATTATATTTTGGTATTGTGTGTTAATGTCAGCTTCTGGAATAGTAAGTAGGAAAGTTGTACTTTAGTCCAGTCACCTTTTTTTTGGCAACAGAATTTACTAGCATTGGTATGCAGAAGTCCAGTTCTGCTTGAAGCCTGGGATTATCAGGCCTGACCTTAACTTCTCAAGTTAGTAGTATGTTTTTAGAACTGGTGCATCACAGAAATAAATAAAAGTTTTTGTCCTCAGCATTCAAACACTGACAAGTCCAGGAAATTTTGTCCCTGGTGCTACAGAATAATCCCAGCACAGCCAATGTTTCCACCTGTGCAAGTGATCAACAACCCATGCTTGGTGTTGTTTGGCACTAGCACTTAACTTGAGGTATTCTTTCTAGAAAACTGAGGGAGAAAGAGATCAAGAGGGGAAAAAAGAAAACATGCCCATTTGTGAGAAAAACTTAAGAGAGTAACTCTTTTTCTCCAAGATTAAGAATTAAGTGGATGTGCAAGTAAAACCCAAGTATTATATTTCTTAATAATAAAATTAAAGGAGTGAGAAAAGTCCTGAGAGATGGAGAGGGAAGAAGGAGAAAGGGGGAAATTCAGGGAACCAGCTTGGAAAAAAAGAAAGAAAAATACAAACCCCAGATACACCCAAAATTTCTGACTGTAGCAGTTAGTTTTGTTCTCACTAAAATATATAGTTCAAATAATTTTACTTTATTTGCTTAATTATTTAAAGTCTTTCTTTTTTATTTACTATAGGTATGTCATTCCATGTATACCAAACATTTCTGTTCTTGAAAATACCTAACTTGCAGTGACTAAAAGACAAATCATTTTGGAAATCACTGATCTTCTCCAAATTCACACCATATATATAATATACACACACACTCCTGAGTCATTTCTCTTCTACCTACAAGAGATAACTGAAAATGAAAAAAAATAAATAATAAAAATAAATAAATCACAATGGCAGTTAAATGTTGCAAATTAACTGCTTTGTCACTTAGAAATCTGATCTTTACCAGGCCATTCAGAAGGATTAAAAAAGGAAAAAAACCAACAGATTATAAAGTTTGGGGTCAGTCAGACACCTTGACATTTTACCAGGATTTCCCTCAAAAGAGCTCCAGCAGTCAAATCTTTTCCTTGTCGAAGTTGCCTGATAATTTTCGCGCTCTGTTGCTGCTGCCACTGATGAGCTGCTCAGACTCGGCTCCATGCTCAGTGTCCCTGTGGATGCTGTGAGTCTGTGATACGGAGGCACACACTTCACATTCAGAATAAAATGTCCTAGTTTTGGTATTAACTAGAAAGGCTCAGTCCCTTAACCAAAAGCTGAACCTTAGTGAAACATGCCTATATGGACCAGCCTAAAAAAAGTCCAAACAATCAGAAAGAAAAAGGCATTAGCTTCATTGGTATGAACTGACGTTTGTGGTTCTACAACATTCTCCCCATCACCAAATGTTAAGAACTGTGGCCGTTTGCTTCCAACAATTAAAAACAGTTTAACAGTTTTACTGCAGTACATCAATTACTACTTTCATTAGACTGTTATTTCAAAAGGCACTCTATTACTTTAAAGTCAGCATCACTGGTGTTTGGTAGGGTCCCAAAAGGGTTACGAAGCTTGGCACATCTCATTACAAAATAGGCATTAAACTCTGTGAATAGACACTGCCTCAGAGATATGAAAATCAGAAGTAGAAAAAAGACTCAAAACACAAAACCCACAAACAACCTTTTTGACAAAGAATAGCTACTTCCAAGTCTGTTAAATTCCTGACATTGAGGCGAAAACTGTCAGACAATCACACACACAGGTGCACTCTAACCAAACTCGGTGAGAAGTAAATAAAGCATGCACTTCTAATTACTGCTGGTAACTTATTAACTGGACAAATTATGTGGCTTAGTACTACTTTATTACTAGATAAAGAAAAATTATCAAAGAGAAGTTTAGACTTCCTCTAGTTCAAAATGAACATTCGGATTTCATCTAACCAATTCACTAAATCACTCGGTGCTTAACAACTGCCTCTGCTTCCCTTCCCCTCACACACACAAACCACTCTCACACAGGCAAACACACCATTAGCTTAGATCATGTACTGCAAACATCTACAGCCTGCAGTGAACATCGTCCAACTCCCCAGCCAGAACAGCACACCCTAAACCCCAGGGACTGACAACCTGCCCGGCTCTAACAGCATCTCCACCAGGGACATTTCACCTCAGACTTTGCAATGGTGCTTTCAAGTCGATTAAAGGAAAAGACTCTGATGGAGCATTTGTTATAGATGACCAAAAGGTAGCAAGGGCTGTTTGTTTTCCAGGACAGATGTAACACACGTGCCACATCTTTGACGTTATGCACTAATTTGCAGTAATTAATGATCTCTTTGGGAGGAACAGCTCCAAAGTGATCCATGCTTGCAGCACCTTACAGCACTCTGGGCCATGGTTTACTGTCTCCGTGACTTCTGTCGAATTTCAATGTCACGTTGGTCTAGAATTAAAACTGTATGATACCAGGAGCTTTATGGGGCTCATTTTGCTACAGAAATTTTGTTCCAGAAAATAACGTGTATTTATACAGAGAACTGCTGTTAGCACACCACATGCCACAATTAAACCAGTGCTTTTGGGTTCCTTATGTAGCCACAATTTTTAAAACTCATTTCTGTAAAAACAGGTTTAGTTTTGCTACCCAGAAAGAAACAAATATTCAAAAAATGCCTTGAATCAGCTTCATGTTCTTTGAACTGAATTATTCAGCTTTAATATTGCTGAGGATGCATTAGAAAATATATTTAAAAAAAGTACTAAAATTGTATCTTACCACCAAAGACTATTTTTAAATGAAGCAGAACTTCTAGACCTCCAACAATACCAAAATAAACAAGTGATATAAAGTGGTAAACAGAGAAGTATATTTCAAAGTTCATCTGTAGAATTTCTAAGCACAATATGCATTTTGGAAAAATTAAAAAAAAAAAAAAATACACAAAGCAAAAAGGAAGAGCTTGAAAAGTACACTGAACACCACCTAAATAAAGAGCAAATTTCTATGTTTAACTTCACTTCCCACATCTCATTTGCTGTTAATTTGGCACAGTAACTTATATTGTAAAGGTGATCTTTAATATTACTTTTTGAAATAACTTATACCATTAAATAGTAACTACTCAAAGTGGTTTTAAACAGAAGCTCAACTAACATCTGTATGGCAACCTCACAAAACTTAAGGCTTCAAGGCTGTTTCCCAAATGCAGGGCATGTGCTGAGTGGTTGTTACCACAATTCAGAGACTACAATTCATTGGCATCTGAATGCAACACAGTCTACTTTTTAACCATGAAATAAGCATAACTCCTCTTTGGCTGTCACAGTTAATTTAAATGTAATAATTTAAATAACTTCAAATCCAAAATACTTATTTTTGCTGTGTAGATACTTCAAACTTAATAAGGTGCTCTCTGAGAAAGTTATCAAAGTTTATTAAGAAAAAGATCTTGTTTGTTATTCTAAATTGTTTAATTAACACGAATTGAGCAGTTATTACTTCAGAAAGGGGAAATTCCAGCTGGTTTCAGTCTACTCTTGAGGCAAAATAGAGCATCAACAATCACTTATATAGAGATTTGTAGGTCAGAATATACATTTTTAACAGAATAAAATACGGCAACAGTATCTCAGACGTACAATGTTAGAGTGAGACACTCAAATGCAGCACGGTTACTCAAAACAGGGATGTTCCAGTATAATTTAGCACCAATGTCCACACAATAAATACTCTAAGCAGCATCCACTTAATAGAAGATGAACACATTAATCTCTGCAAACGGTTTACACTTTATCCCAGGAGGGTATGACTCTTTACATAACTATTGATTCAGCAGTAAGCTGTAACATCCAATGTTCTGAGAATCTAGGAAGAAAATTGCTGTTCTAAGGTGACACACTAGGAAAACTGAGGAGCAAAGAGATGTGAAAGGTGCCAAGTTTTGAATGGGACAATGCATGGGGATCATTTTCCTGAATCAAAGCTAAATATAGAAGCAGATTTTAAAAAGGAAGAAAATCAGTCCTATCTTCCAGCTTGGCAACAACATTTGCCTTTTTTTGCAATTACTGAGACCAGGCATTAGTTCTGCCTAAGCATCTGAGAGACAAAACACATCAGTATCTGACTGGGTTATGAATCAGCCTCCCACTCTTGATTACAAATATTCTGGTTTCAGGAGCGAGAGCCTTAATTTTGGAAATCCAGTGAGTACATTAAAGCATAACAAACATCTTCAATAAATCAAACCTTTAATCATCACCATTTCCTGTATAATGTGAGACCACACAGACCCAAAATAGAAAGGCAGGGCTAGAAAAGACTTTTAAGAAGTAAAGAATATTCAATACTCTCCAAAGTATAATACTTGATAGAGAAATTTCCCACTATGGAGCATTCACAAGCTGTATTAACTACCTTTACGACCAAGACACTGTGATAAACTTTCTAGTCTCTCTGTTAACAATTTAAATCCACTACTTATTGTTCATATCCCAAGGACTGAAGAAGAATGTTCTACTCCCTCTTTTTTGGCATATGGGAAGACTTGTTCCATCTTCCTAAACTGTCATTCCAATTCTCTGTTTGTCTGTTTGTTGTTTCTTTGAGGAAGTTTAGCTTTAGCCATGTTCTTGTGAAATGCTATAGCTCGGAAGGCACATTCCTATTTCTAACAGGTCTCCCACATGATACAATTGCCACTATAAAGTATTTCATGCAGCCTGCAAAAAGCTTAAAGGGAACAGGCACCCACTTCTGCACTGCTGATACTCCCCTGAATTCCCAGAAACAATGGGTTTCTGAATGGGAGAGAACTTTGTTTAAACTGGTATTCCCAGAACAGAAAGACAGACTGAATGATGGATGCACTTTCCCATTCAGCTCTAACTTCTGACAGGTGTTAGAATGTACAAAATGTTTTCAGCTCAAGATGTGGTGCAGTTGTTCTGAAGTGATGGTAAAATCCAGCTACCCAGCATCAAGCCTACTGGACTTGTCAGGCTGTGGAATACAACAGCTGATCTAGGAAATATCCAACCGGATTTAACCGGGTGTTGTGTCGATTCATGATGTTAAGGCCTTAATGTGTCTGTTATTTGATTTGTGCCAGGAAGCATACTCAAGATGACACACAAAGATTCTACTGACACACAAAGGTTAACTATTCTTGGTGATTTTTGTGTAGTTTCTCAATCAGCTGAACTATGGCCATCAAAAAAAAACCCAAATCCACTGTGTATGTGGTAGACTTCAGTAGACTGTCTTTTTAACCAGCAGAACCAAACACAGACCAGCTGCTGGAAGTATTCAAACCCCTATTCATGCCAGGTATTTTATCTCCCTGAAGACATGTCTCAGTATGTAACAAACTGAAGTTGTAAATTCTCATTAATCTGGTTACTGCCCATGCAAATTCATGCAACATGCAGGATTATCTTTATCCTATTGAGTAGCAAACCCGAGTAGTGGTAAGGATCTTCTCGGATGATTCTTTGGCCTTTTCAAGGTACCACAGAAGATGATTTAATTTTTTTAGCATTACTGTGATGTTTCTCCTTGGTTTTACCACAGATCAGTAAAATAATGGATGAATATATACAACAGAGCTTGGCTAAAGTGACACGAGAGGCTGAGTGAAGGTAAGGCTTAACAGGGAGCTGAAAAGATGAGTGATTCACTAAAGGGGACTTTTCCCCAAGATATCCTTAACTTAGAGAAGACTTGCATTCACTTCTTAAACAAGGAAAGCTTTGTTCACCATCATTTCCATGGTAAGCACAGAAAAGGAATGGTACACAGCATTTTGGTATGTGCCTTGTAACACAGAACATCTTGACCACCTATTGTCAAAGGCACTCAAATAAGCAGCATGTCAGACTCATCATTTCAGCCCAAGTTATGTTCAATTCCTTCTATCTCTGAATAGCAGAGATATCTTCAGTCAAGTATCATATTTAGCCTTAAAAATCTAGAATAAAATGGAAAGCTGTAATGTGTTAACACTCACTCGTATTAGTGCAGTTAAACAGGCAAAAGAATGCCCAAGGAAAATCTAAGATGACATTTGTCACACTGCTGTAAAGGGCTGGAAGCTGCTTTTCAGGAAGAAGCATGTGTCAGAGGCACAGCCACAAAGAACTGTCTGATTTTGCATGTGTTGGTTACATGCGTAGCTGGAGTAGCATTTATATGCACAATTCATTTAAACTACAGGTTACTTAACACTGTTCTGTAGCATGATCCAGAGAATGCAAGCTCAAGAATAAGCCCTTCCTCCTACTGACCAAAACTGCTGTTTGCAGGGAATTCAGGTATCACAAATTTTACAGGCAGTAAACTTTAAAGGTGCCCAGATCCAAATGTCTTAAAGGTAATAAACAGTACTGATGTAACACAATATATATTGTCTTATAGCTGGATAATTAATATAGTGAATTGAATCTCATTCATGATGAAATACAGAGTTAACTGCACTGGCCTACATTCTTCTACGATCTCCCTTCCTCATCAACTCTGCTTTCACCCATCTTGGATTCCTGTCATATCTCTCCTGCCATTCATCCATCACATTTTTTTCACATGATACCCAACTGTTTTCTTTCCTTCTGAGCTTTGCTGTTCAATCACCCGGTTCTCTACCTCTATTTCTTATCTTAATATTGTCTGGTTATTTTACTCCAGCAACAGCCACAGACTTATAAGCAAGTTCTCTTCCTGTTATAATTGCATTCCTACATATTATTGCCAGGTATTTCACAGACCACAGTGAAAAAGCATTTACTGGTACAAATTTTACACTATTTAATTAGAAATGAGTGATTCAGTATTTCCTTAAAACTACTTTCAAAGACCTTCCACATTTGATGATATTTATTTACTATCTTCCAGGTGACTATATCCTAGACATATACCCTAATGGGTATGAAGAAACTTAGATCATGGAAGAAGTGCAAAAATGTTTTAAGTGTTAGCCCACAAAGAACTCTAAAGAATACGTTTGGTTTCCAAACCCACCTTGAATGCCTGACAGTTCTATAGGCAGTGGGAAGTGAGTGCTTTGCTTTTGAATGCGATCTAGATCTGGTCTTAGACGACGAATGATACTTGAATGGTGATCGAGATCTTGTCCGAGATCTTTTCTTGTGTTTTTTCCTTTTCTTTTCCTTTTCCTCATCCCTAGGAGGATCTCTGCTTTTGCTTGAAGGTCTTTCTGCTTGTTTAACTTCTAAGGTGGGTAAAGTTCTGACTGCAGTCACAGGACATGGTATACTATTGACACTCTGAAATCAAAGGTAAAGAACAGCGTTCAGTTTTCAAGGTTGCATTCAAATTTTTATTTTGAGGAAGTCCTGTAAGTGTGGACAACACATAAGCATCTCTAGTCCTTTATACTAAACAGAGGGCTACATCTACTCCTGTGCATGCCACACACATGCACATTCTGGAAAAGAAATTTAAGATATCCTGCCTTAAGATATCCTTCAAATATCCTTCAGACAACATACAACACAGGGTTTTTTTCAGAAATCTTGATAACAAGTACAATCACCAGGAAAATAATAACTAACAATCACCTTACAGCTTCTGACTTGTGAAAGCATGTGAGAATTACATTAATCTTAAGAGACTAGTTGATAAATCAATAACAATCTAAACTGCCGTGAACACTTTAAAAGCTCTTAGTGCTGCATCAGTATTATGTAAAGTGTGCAGAAGGCTGACATCTTCAAAAACAAGCACACTGTAGTATTTAATGGAGTCCCCCAAAGATACATAAGCAAGTTGGGATGTGCATGCTGAGTGTCAGCTTAACTAGGGCACAGTTCTGAAATTCTGATTTTCAGTTTTTAGAACAAATATATTCTAAAAAAGTGAGTATTATCAGCTATCTTTTCACCCATTTATCCCTTTAAAAAAAAGGGATAAACCTGAAAAGACAGTCAGGAACTACTGGCATTCAAAGCTTGAGTTTTAGTGTCACTCTGATGCCAGAACAGTGCTGTTCAGATTACAGCCTCAAGTGAGTGAAACAAATTAGTGCCGATACAAATGACTTCTGTATTTTGTAAAATAAATATTTGGGAAGATCATAAAAATTGTTAATCTCAAAAACTGAACAGGTCCATGTACAATTCATGCTCGGCGAGTATTTCTGACTGCAGCCTGTTTAGCGTAAGCAAAACAAACCATACTCCAAGATATTTTTGGATTATCAGCTTGTACCTGAGAGACTTCTGCCTCGTAGACTATTTAGAACAATTCAAGTCAGGCACTACAGATATGCTCCTTATTTCAAAGCCTGTCATTCCCTCAGCTGCCATTTCAAGGCAACTGGAGAAATCAGTTTCCCTCTGTCATAATTTCTGCTCCACCTGGTTTGACATTTTCACCGTTGGATACAAGGATGTTACCATGATTGGAATAAAAAGTAATACATTAAAACCTGAAATAACCAAATTAGAAGCAGGTGATCTTTTCCTTTCTTTTTACCCTTCTCCTACTGCAAATATGTCAAGACAATAATTGACCTCACTTGAATAACCAGAAATCCAGCTTGGCTTCAAGTCAGAGAGCCACAACACTTTCCCGATCTTCAGTGGATAACTGCTATCACAACATTTACAAAACCAGCAATAAAGCAGCACTAAAATAGCTGGCTTCCAAGATTATAAACATTTTATAGCATGATCATATGAGTGATTTACCAGAGGCCCAGTTCCAATTTCACTGACTTTGTAATCCAGGTGTAATTACAGACATCTCATCTCCAAACTTCAAAGTTTCTTAAGAGACCACCACAACTGACTTTTGTTCCTTGACAATGTTATTCATCTCTTTATATGGTTATCTTCAGTCTTCACTTTGAACACTACTGAATATGTAATAGGCCAGTTTGCCTTGAAATAGACACCTCTAATGGCTTGAAACAAAATAGCTGTAGGCAAAGTGGAGTCAAGAGGAAAACAAAGGAGGGAAGAAAAAGCCCAAGGTTTTCAGCACCCAAGTTCACTTGGTCCCATAAAACAGAAGCTATCCTACCACTGCCTAAAAGGAAGTTAATAAATGAATGACACGTTCCCTTTCAGCTCACATGCAGAGATTCTTTCAGCAGTCAGAACAAATAACCCCACAACACTAAGCAGCCCACGGTATCCACCAAAAGCATCAGATGCTGGAAGTGTGGGCTCTCCCTGGCTTACACTACGGAGGGAGAGCGCTTCGCAGAGCTGCAGGCTGGCTGGCTGGCGATTCAGACTCCACTGCTGCAGGTTACTCAACACCCACCTTTGGAAAGCCATACAGAAGTAACTTGTGACCTGCAGGGGAATACTGGGCTCTGGAGTGCAAGACAACTGCTAACACACAGGGAGAAGTCACCCACCCCTCCAATCCTACCCAAGGCACCACTGCGACCAGCTGCTCAGGTGACAGTTGTGAGGTTGCAGCAGCAGGATCAACTGTGACCAAATGGCCAATTCCCTCAGTGGCAACTCTGGGCGCCTTCGAGAAAAAAAATGACCAGCAAAATGACCAAAGTTACCATCAGAGAAGAGCACAGAGCTTGGTGAAACATCAGCAAGTTGCCAGGCCACCAAGAAAATGTCTAAGTGTATAAATAATGCTGCTGAATAAAAATATTTGGAGAAAAATAAACTGTTTTAGTGTCTGGCAAATTGGAGACCCTGTCAGTGGCTTGTGTTTTGACTAGTGAAAGCTGATCCAGGCCAACTGAGAGTTGGTAATGGGAACTAAAACTGGCAGCATGAATACAGAAAAAAAAAATCAACATCAAAGCAAGCAGAGATCTGGGAGGTTATTAAACATTTCCACAAGGCAGAGACACTGTTCTACTGACCAGGCTCTGCAAATCCACAGGCCAGAACACCACAGCTTTGGAAAGCATGGCAACAAACTGATTACCTGATGAAGTTTATTATTCATCTCAAGGGATGAGAGATTTAAGTTTGTCGAGAGCTCTTCTTGCAAACATTCAGATGGCATTCACTGAAGCACACTTTGCACATTTTGGGTCACAGCACATTTTTTGGCCTTTATTAAACACTACAGTGTCAGAAAATTTCACTGGCAGTTTTCTTCAGTGGTTTTTTTTGAATAACTGAAGCAAATCCAACTGAAATAATGCTTCCTACAGTAAACATTTGGTATTAAAAAAATATCTCTATTTAGATGCTATTTAGAAAATAAAGATTATTCAACAACTCGTTTAGCAGGAATGGGTTAGGGAAGAGCTCTGTATCAGGAAGAATTTTATAGCTATATGAGAACAGAAATAACCACTTCAGTGCATTACATGACATTTGCATATTTGCAGTATGCAGAAGACCAGAACCTTCATTAATTATTCTGGGGTTACCCTATTTAATCAGTACAGAAAGCCAACAAGAGAAGTGAACCCAAAGGTGCTTACTCCAACAGAACAAAACACCAGCACTGTTCCTAGTACAAACAAAATCAGCTGGTAAACAATATTATTAGTAATGTTACTAACACTTCTACAACTGGCTAATATTTCTTCTGTTCTGAACAGCTGAATTTTGCAGTAATTTGAACCCTATGTTAGATGAAAATTGGAAAGAGTTAAGAATGTCAGAACTGTGAAGAGTTAATCAACAATTTGTCTATTTAATTAAAATCTGAAAATACTCCAGATTCTTTCCTACCATTGCACCATTTTTCCCACAGGTTCCCCAAAGCTTATGGTGAAGTATTCCTTAACTGAGAATTAATAAGCAACTGTCTACCAGAAATGGAAGTGTACGATTGCTCTGTGCATCGAAGCGAGCAGTTCCTGCTTTCAGAAGAGTTCATCAGTCCCAGTCTCAATAAATTGGCCCAAAATGATTAAACAGAAGTGATATAAAAACATTTCCTTCAGAATAAGTTCCTGTAGAACAAATTAAATACTCAGAGAGTCAACAATTTCACCAGAGTTTAGCTGTTGCTCTGAAACAGCTATTAACAGTACACTGACTGTGCTGTGTTCTTCAAAACCAGCCAGAAGCTTCCATTCTCAGTTTGCTGTATGGATCAATATGCCTGTGTATCTTGAACACTTTGAAGCCTAAAAATCAAGGCATAGAATATCTTTAGCTCCCTCACCTATCTTAATTAAGAGGGAAGTTTCTGATATTTATTTCTTTACCCCCACATTAAATATTAAAGTATTTACAGGGTGAGGAATTACAACTCTTACATAGCTTTTGATAGTAGGGTTCTTGCAATAAAGACTTCCAAATGCCAGCAAGATGCCACCCCACAAAGGCCACATAAGTATGTGACATTTTGTTTTATGTTTTTAACTGTCCTTTGGAAAAAGCAAGACAAGGTAATTTTATGAATTACCCTCCCTCCCATGCTACAAACAAGCTATAGACAACTATATTCTGAAAATAAAATTAAATAAAAGACATTAATTGCCCTGCAATATTCAAAAACATTTTTTTCTTTAAATACTTATTGGATGGTTTTCATTAGATAATTACATTTTGCTTACAAATTAAGAAAATATGCAAACATAAAATTATGTTATGCATTATTATTCCAAAGAAGCATGTAGTAATATCGACAGTGCCTGGCTAAAAAAAGTAGGATCAAATAGAGCAGCAAGTGTGAAAGACATACACTATCTACAGTTATTGATAACCCTGTTATATTTGGTAAAACTTGAATAATCTCTTATTTCCAAACATGGCACGCTTCTATTTCACTCGTGAACAGACTACTTTCCATGGGGAGGGGGGGAATCAAACTGTTAGATACAGGACAAATTAAGGACAAGCCATCTAAAGAAACAAACGACAAAACAGGGCTTCAAAGAAGGAAGATAAAAGATGCAGAAGAAGTTTAGCTTTGTGCTATAGAATCTTTATATTCAGAGGCACGGTGGCAGATTATATTTGGGACAAGCCATTAAATTAGAGTTATTTTTAAATCACGTGCTTCTCTGTTTTTGCAGCATTATGATTCTGGATTTTTATCCTTGTTTAGACTGGATACTAAGGTCTCTGCAGGTAACAGCCTGGCTATAACCAACTGTCTTTCACATGCATATCAAAGCACTATCACAGAATCATTAAGGTTTGAAAAGACCTCTGAGATCATCAAGTCCAACCATCTACCCAACATTATCATGACCACTCATCACCCGTAAAGCATCTGTGACATAGGATAAAATATGAGAGATTAGCAGAATAATCCAAATTAGAATCCCATCAGACACACCATTAGTTAAATCATGCCCTGAAGATGAAAATCAGACCATACTAGACTTGCAGGACACCTGGCACTACATCATGTAATGCCTTTGAAGAAGTTAAATACACTGTGCCTGTCTAGCCAGCCCCCAGTGCTGCCCCTTTCTCATGTCCTTGTCAGGTATTACCAGCACTGTGGGAGATAAAGATACATTAATAGTCACTAATGACAAACTTCTCTGACAAAGAATGTTGCAGGCATTCAAAAGGGACAGCAGGGAAGGGACTTGACCTACACAAATTGTATTTACCAAAACTTGTTGCTGGAAGCAATGATTTGGCAGCTTAGATTTTCCATCTGCAAGACTTCCTATAGCCTGCTACCATTACCAACCACTACTAACAAAAACATCAAGCAAGTGATCACCAGCAGGTGAAGTGCCCATGTGAATTACACAAGGTGTGAGATGCCACCCAGTTTCTGTCCATCCATGTCCTGAAAAAGGGCAAAGCCATAACTGACTATAACCCAACTACTGGAAGCTGATCAGTTTTGGAAACTGAGCTAAGCTACACTTCTTCCAAGTACCAGCTGCAGGAAACACGCTGCAGAGCTGTGCTGTTGTAATGCCTGCAAGAATGGTGGAGGGTCATTTATGGAAAGCTGTGCTGCTTCATTGCTCAAGCTCTTTTTTCAGCCTTTTGTTCCTCTTGCTTGATTTCACTTTAAGGAAAAACAGGAAACCATATAAAATAAATAATTCAGCTATGGAAAAAAGTAGATCTGACTGTTTTTAAGATTCAGATGAAGCCAAAAGAAGCTTAAACATGCTACATTCTGTGCTATTGACAGTCCTTTACATGCAGTTGGTAGAATCAATTTTCTTCAGAGCTATAATGCATACTCAGTACCAGCATTTCTTTCAAGAAATACTAGGTATCAGGAAAATCTGACGGGTCAAAAAAGCTTTGCACATCTAATGCATTTCTAGGCTGTGTGATAAGCAGGCTTTCAGCACAAACACACACTCTGTATACACATAAAGAGCATTACTAGTTTTTATACAGTTATTATGCAGGGGTGATCTCCCGGGAATTATGCAGCTGCCATGGACATTCTCAATTCCTCTTCACGCTCTAATATACATCTCAGTCATTACTCCATTTTTTGAGGCACATTTTAAGCTACAAAAATCATTCCAGCACCTTAACTCTGACCATTCTTTGTAAGAAGCACAGAAATACCAACACTCCCAACTGATTTGCTACATAATGATACTTGCCTCTATTCTCCAAAGTAAGAGATTCTGCTGAACAAACCCAGTGGATTAGGCTATTTCATGATCAAGCAGGCACAGGCAGTATGCCTACATCCAGTTCTCCAGAAGCCAGCTAGCAGAATAATTAGCTCCCTCAACTATGTCACTGTGTTTTGACTCTTCATTGACTATGCCCATGCATACATGCATCTGAATTTCATGCTGCTCTCTGTAAATTTAGCTTTAAAAATCATGGCCTTATAATAAGCCAAAATCTTTTACAACTCCCCTATGAAACTTGGGCCTAAGATAGAGATAAAAACATCCTAGCATTCTAAGCTTTTAAACAGTTTACATAGAATACCCAACTAATGCAAAGACTATGAAGAGCAACCATTACATAGCTGAGTTTTCTCCCACCTATGTATTTGTTTTCTTGAGTAATGATGCCTGAGCTAGAAACCTTAAATCACATAGGTAACTTCACTAACTAGTAATCTCAGTTTTCTGCCGGTTAAATTAAAGAAAATCAAACATAAAACCCAGCTGAACAGGTGCAAAATAAGTCTTAAAGTAAGCCTAGTTGCCTGTTAGTCTTTTCTGATCTTGAAGATGTCTACTCATATCAAAGCATATTTAGTAAGTAAACATGACAACAGATATCCAAATACTCTTGAAAGGTAAGCATTTGAATTCATAGACCACCAGTAGAGTTAAACTGGCAAGCTCATTTTCCTTTCTAGAACTGGCTAACTGACCACTGAATTATGCATATTTCCCTAACAGTTCTACAATGACAGATGAGAGTCATCTGTGAGGTAACTGAAAAAAGATCAGCAATGTTTAAAATTCAAATTTCTCCCCATTTAGAAGAGCTCTGATCTCTTCAGTCAACTTCATCACATACTGTCAAATTCACACTGTAGCCACATTTTCTGCTAGCTTTACGGTAAAGAGAAAGGTATTTCCTGCTCACCTCGTTACTGAAGGAATTCTCTTCAATTTTCTCAGTCTCTGCCTCTGCCAGAGGGTTTTTCAGGGTCTGCAAGAACAGTGCAGCTTTCCTTTTGCGCTCTGCTTGTAGCTGCTTTTCTTTTGATTCCTTGGAGGCCTGTGCAAGCTTCTCTCTTGCTGCAGCTGCTAATCTATCCTCTAGTTTCTGTTTTGCTAAGAAAGATAATTAAGCATAAACTTTAAAGTGAGCAGAACTCGAGGAACTTAATTTCCTTGAAACACACACATATACACACACACCAACACAACCAACCAGTCTCTCCAGTTATTCTCAAACCTTTCCAATCCATCCATTCAAAGACATAATAAGAATGTATCAGCTTTAAATTACAAAGTTCCAAGCATCTTAATACACAGATGTATCATTTGCTTCATGAAAAGCAGTACAGATAAAGTAAAAAAATTTAGGCTTAAAGAAAATGACATGAAATTCCAATCCTGAAAATGTGGGTACTTGCCCATTTCTATTTACAAAAGCCATCAAAAAAAAATAGCACCGTAACCTCAGCAGCTTTTTCCTGTGCTTGTTAAAGCAATGCAAACTCTCCATTTAGCTCTCTCCAACAATCTGATTTTATCTTACATTTCCCAGCCCTATTTACATACATCCTAAACTGTTTGCACAAAGGGCTGCTGCAGGAATGTTCAGA
Source organism: Chloroceryle aenea (assembly GCA_013399075.1). NCBI lineage: Eukaryota > Metazoa > Chordata > Aves > Coraciiformes > Cerylidae > Chloroceryle > Chloroceryle aenea. Next base: position 209,771 of record VWZY01001955.1, read on the forward strand.
AACTGTTGTACCACTGTTATAACCAGAGGTTATTGTTATTTGATCACGAGAAGAGAATAAGCCAATTTATTTAGCTATGTATCTAAACAATATTTTGTTTAACCTTTTTCATCTTTCATTTCCACTTTTGTGTTCTGTACATGTACAGCTGTGGGGTTTGTTTAGCTGCAGTTTTCCCCACACAGAACTTTTTCCAAACATGTTTTACACCTCAATTTATTACCATACAATGTATTTCCTGTTTGCTTTATATATGTAGCACCATGGTGTACTTTGTGATACTGAAGTTTACAAAGGAACTGCCACTTAGGGGCAAAAAAACCCCCATATTTTGAAAATCAAAAATTAAATTCCTATGTCATAGCTATAGCTGTAAGAGAAACACTAAGTTTTTAAGCTGGTAAACACAGCATCTCCACTTTAATAAATACATTCTGCTGTGAAACAGCCTTGAGGAGGAATAGGGGAAATTTGATCCCTTTAAAGGATCATTTCATTCAAATTCACCCAGCATACCCTTCCGCCCTTCCACACAGTAACAGGAAAAACCTATACAAAGACTTAATGGCATTGCATAAGAATAACAAAACATCAACAAGGTGATATTAGGTGTATATGGGAGTGCTATATATGGAGTGAAAATTGCTTCAAGCACTTTGTTGTTCTCTGAAGAAAATGACAAATGGACATGCCTTTTTCTGGGCTCTGTTAATGCAACTGGATATTAGAAGTTTAGTGTTTTACTCTGAGGTTGTAATGGAAAAACAAAATAAAATTGAGAAGGATCACGCATTAGGGAAAGTACTCAACTGTAACATGTCACAAGTTTGATTTTAGATGAGCAGCCAATGAAGATTTCATTTTTAACAATAAGCAGGAAACTGTGAGAAAAAGAAATAATTCTGATTCCTGCTAACATGACATAGTGAAGATCCAAAAAAACCTAAAATGCCAAACTTATTCACAACAGGTTTGTAGTCTGCCTGAAGGACTCAATCTTTCCTTCAGTTTTCAGCAGAACATGGGATACCTTGTTTAGCTTCCAACTCCTCCTGGGTAAGTTGAGGTTTTTTCTCTTCAGCAGCAGTAGAAGGAGTGGTAACAGCTGGAGTATGGTTTGAAGCAGTATTAGCATTTTCTTGGCCTTCCTTGCCCTCTTCTTCCTCCTCATCACTGTCATCATCTAATTTAACACGGTTTTTCTCCAAAGGAAGAAGGTCATTTTCTTTGGCCTTAATTGCAAAGCTTATTGGAGCAAATGATGCTGTGAATGAACAGGTAAGAGGATTTTACACATCATTAGATTACAGTAGAAAGTAGGTTAAGTTTCTTGACTTTATCTATTACTTATGCAGAGTAAACCACAAAAACAAACAAACAAACAAAAACAAACAAAAAAAAGAAACAAAACTTGTTTCAGCCTTACACTATGCTAATTATTTTGAGGAAAAGGACAACATAATTATTTATTTAAAAAAACCCAAATGCTGGAAACTTCACTTGCCTTGTTAAGATCTATCTCAAAGTCTTTTTCTAATACTTCAGTAGTAGCAGCAGGGAAAAAGAAAGGTACTCTAAACCATCTTGGAATTACATTTCCTGAGATGAGATAAATAATTTCATATTCTGTCCTAAATAAATTTCCATTTCAGTACTACTTCTTTTCCCTAATGAACAATCTACTCTTCTAGGCTTAAGATGAAAACACTCTGTGCTCAGGCTCCCATCTGACACACTACAGTATGATATGGTCCCTTATGTTTCCTTCACACTAAATCGATGGTTTGCACAACAATAGCACTTGGCAGGCTCACAGAACTGTATTTAAAGACTTATTTCCATCTATATGAAAATTAATTATGTAGGGGAGTTAACAACATTTCCTTACAGGAGATATAAATGCAAAAGCTAAGTACTTTCTCCAAACATCTTAGCTAGTCTTGTTGTAGCAAGATTGGTGGTCAACTATTCCTTGCAAGACACTCCTACTGCTCTAACACAAAAGGGTAGCACAACACACCCATGTCAGCACACACAAAGGAAAAAGAATAATAATAAAAATAAATAAGTAAATAAAATCTAAACCATTTAACCAAAAACCAACTTCTTTATTCTTAGAATGGAATTTCTCACAGATGTCAAGCAAATCAACCTACTACCCTCTGGTGTGCTGCACTATTTATCTTCCTCAGGATGTCTTTTGCATATATAGCCTGTAAGATTTCAATCAGGGAAATTCAAATACAATCATTAAATTACATACCAAGGTTTACAAAAATAGAAGCTTTGCATCTTGTAATTCTGAGGTAAGAAAATAGGCTCAGAAATAAAGAATTCCAAGAGATGAGATATTGTAATAGTGATTTTCCAACTTTTCCATATGACATAACAAATGCTAAAATGGGATTTTGCTCCCTCAGAGGCAGAAGAAAAATCTAATGCGGATGTTGTGTGTCTTGCAGCCAAGTACTGTATTTAGGTTACAAGAAAGTGGGATTTGTATCACATTAAAGGAAATGAAAATAAGTTTATAGGCACAGGATTGTCATGAAATGACTCACTGGTTACATTCCATCATCTAAATTTGCGCAGATTATTATTATTGAAGTGTGGGCTCTGGTTCTCCATTTATAATAACACAACAAGAAGAAATGATATAATTTTCTCTTGTATATTAAATTCTCTTAATAGGGAATCTTTGAAGACAGGGAAGGTTGCTCCTTCCCTGGGGAAGCTCCTCAACCTGTCTAAAGTGTATGGACAGCCAGACAACCATGGCTAAGAGCTTGTAGCTCATGGTGGGAAAGAACTGTCAGTGAGAAGTGGGGAAAAGAGAATTCCAAGGGACCACAGGGAGTAGATAAACTTATCAGCAATTAAGAAAGCCACTGAAGTGGCAGGAAGGCAGTACCCATCCACGGGAACACAGGTCAGGAGCATTTTTCCTGATTGTTTTTTTTTTTTCTATAATGGCTTTCAATTTTGGTTAAGAGATTTAAGCTTCTAATTTTTACTGAAAAAAAACCCCTAAAATAAATCAAGACACATTTTCCCAATAGCTCCAAGGCATAAATAATCACTTCTCCAACTCAGGACACTAATAGTGCATTAGCTGACTTTGCTTGATTGGCTTCCCTCTGCTGCTGGGACCGCATTTCACTTAGCCATGAAAAGGGTCTTTTTTTCCAGCATGACCAACATCCAACACAGAAAGACTAAAGAACTGAGTAGTAAGCCCAGCATACTTCCTCCATATGTACAGCTTCAAATAAGACTACTGTTTTTATTCAGAAGGAATAACCTCTTTCATGCACAGAGCTTGTAACTGTCAAGTTTAAAATGCCAAACCCCAAGATTCTACTGAGGTCACTGATAAAAGCCTTCAACTTTGAATAAACCAATTTATTCTGTCAGATCATAAATGTCTGATAAGAAACACAAAAGCAATCAAATTACTTATTTCAGTCTTTTTGATGCTTCCAGTGAAAATATTTTCCACACAATTACATTCTTTCTCCTACTTTCCCCTGCCTCTTCCCTTGCCTTTTCTTTCCTATTTTATATGCTAACAAATAATTTCACACCCAGCAAATCAGGCTAACATACCTTTCACCAGTTTACCATCACTGACAGTTTTAGGAGGAACATCCTTTTTAGTTCCTGGAACTCCCTTAGCACTTGTCTCAGATGCATCTTCAGGTGCATTTTCGTCTGCAAATTGAGTCTCACTTGGGGTATCACCGGCAGGATCTGCTGGAACATCTTCTGATGAAGATACTCCCTTTTCAAAAGAAATGTGCAAGCTTACTAATCGAGTAGTTCATGAAAGAATTAATGCAGCATCTGTGGAGCTGCAATTCTGCCAGCCATTTAAAAAAATCACATTACCAGCTAATCACTTAACAGCTGACTTTACATCACTAAGTACTCATGACCAAAACTCTTATAAATAATGCACTGCTTCATGTCAACTCACAGGCTGTATAAACTACAGACCTACAGTAAGAATGCTGTTATTTTACAGCAAAGAAAGTCTTCTTCAGCTGTACACTTTTGCCAAAAACAGTTTTAAAAATTATGGGTTTAAAATTAGACCCTAAAAGCATGTACTTTTTCCCCCCAACTATATTTTTTAGGTCTTGATCTCCCAGGTCCAGAACAAAGATCCATTAAAGTTAATTCACAGCGACAGAATGAAAGTTTATGGCATTTTTTCCTAGTATACAATTGCATGATACCTTCTTGATAAAATCAAGTTTTACAGGGATCGACACAGGTTAACGGGTTCGATTTGTTCCAACATTTTGCTGAAGAGCACTGGGCCTATCAATGTTTTGGGTGGCATTAAACTGATACAGTACAGATGTGCTGAGATTTTCAAGGCTAAAGAATTACTCATTCTACTCTTACATGACTGAATCATTCAAGACAATCTCTAAACCCACAGCATAAAAACTTCAACATGTATACTGTAGAACATTAAATATATTTACATGGCATGTCAGGCAATGACATCAAGTAATTTAACATTTAAATGAGCTTTCTCAATAAATAGTATCATTGCTTTCCACTGGCTGCTGTTAAGTATACTTTGTGTTGAAATAGCAGGTATTGAAGAGATACTTTCATTACTCCCTGCAGCCATTCCCTGACCAACAGAACTAATTTCTGACAATCCTCAAAGGGGGAGAAACACAAGGAAATCAAGGACTTCCTCCTGTATATACTGAAGCCAGTGGTACAATTTCTTATTAACTTTAATGGCCAAAAGGAGAACAATCAATTCCATTAGTTGCCTATATGTACATTACTAAAACATAAAGATAATATTGAAATCGTTATTCTAAAAAAATTAAAGAGAATGGCATTATCTACAAAACCATGCAGGAGGAAAATATGCATTGCTACACATGACCTCAAGGGACTTAAACCAGTTTCTGCTTGCTTCTTAGCTGTACTCATTTGAACGCTTTAAATGAATCCTTTATTATTACACTTTGGTTAGTGTACAATTTCCCCCCCAAATAAATGTTAACAAGTCCTTATTAATTATGTAAGTACTATGAATTCAATGCACTTATTTGCAAATAAGAAATTCTAGAGTAACAGTCAGTGTTGTAAAGGACAATTCTGTATGTAATTTATCAGCTTAGCAAGATCATATTTACCGCAGCTTGTCTTTAAAAACTGTTTTCAAAACATTTTTCACTATTAAAACAGAATATCAGACACTACTGTTTCAAACAGCAACTAGTATTGCATTTCTTCATTTTCCACAAAGCGATGTTGAGGAGTTTACCCACAGGCCTACCTTCTTCAGTTTAAGGCTCCCCAATCTAAGCCTTGAGATGACAAATGACATAGGGCCTAAAAAAAAAATAGCTCTTTCCCATGAAAAGTTAACATCAGGTAATGTATTTCTGATACTATTTGCAATTTTCTTTTCAGCAAGAGAACAATCTAATGAGATTAGCTAACATGATAATAGTTAAAAACAAGGATGTCAAGTCTGAGTATTATCTTCTAATAACATGGACTAGAAGAGAAGAAAGTAGGAAACTGACGGGAGATTCTGAGGCTCCAATATTGTTTCAGTCAATCACGACAGGACTCTTCTTTAAGAAAACCTCCCTCAGAAAAAAGCATGTCAGAAGAGCAGTCTAGTTACTGTGCTACTGTTCTACAAAGAACCATGAGGCATACGAGATGGAACAGTTGTTTAAAAGCCATACCTAACCCATGTAGCAACAGAACATGAATCCCAATCCTATAAAGCTCTAAACCTCCACAAAGCATATATTTCATTCTACAGGAAGCTGAAAGATTTTAAGGTTGCCATTTTATGTTACAACCAGATTGAGTGGCTTCTTATACTAACAAGCAAGAACTATCACACCAGCTCACATATCCTTATTTAAATGCTATACAAAACTAAAAAGCAATAGAAAGAAAGGCATTCTCCATAATTCAGTGTTCCATTTTTAAGATGTCTCATGGTAACACAACAGATAAACAAGTCCTTTCCTCCCTTACGCTGCATTTTTAATATATGTATATAGAAACTCACGTACCTGACAGTTGTCACTGTTCTCTTTTTGAAGAAAGAACTGTTTTTTAAATTCATAATAAGCATTATACTGGTGCCATGGTTGCAGAAACTCAAATCTGTTAAGAGAAAACCAAGTACGTGAAAATGCACATGAATATAGTAAATACCAACAATCCTTTACCATCTAATCTTCCCCAGCAAACAGAATGCTGTTTGATGACTGGGAGCAGAATGCTGTTTGATGACTGGGAGCACTGGAACGTATGAACTTCCAGAGGATACACACTCAGAGCATTCTTTCTAGAGATACTTTTGTTAGGCATGCTGGTTTTGATGATCTGGGCAATAATACTTTGGCATTACCTTTAAATAGGTCTCTGAATTTCAGTTTAACAAAACAAAAAAAAACAAGATAGTCCTTCTCTCCTTGAGACCCACATGTCCTGGTAACGTATTAACAAATGAAAACCTCAACTTTTAAAACAGAAGTTAAAATAATGTTTTCTCTTACCTGAGATCATTCTTGGCACGAACGCTTGTTTCAAATTTTATCCCATTTCTAGCAACATACTCAGCTAGCTTATCAATAACAGGCTGGATATCTGGAGGTGGAGGTATAATAGCAACCACTGGAGCAATTGTGCTGAAAACATCAAAAGTACATCGTTTTAATAAATAGAACATAAATAACTTTCACACTCTTGCTTTAACAAAAAAAAGCTATTACATAGAGGCTTGCTTTCTGGGTTCTTTACGCAGTTAAACTAACTAGATTTTCCCACATGCAAAATCTTCATAGTATCTGTGTAACAACAGCCACAGAGAATATCAAAGACCAAAGTGGAGGTAACCAAAGCTGTACAAACACTGGCCACTGTGAGTGGGGGATCACCAGGAACAGAACCCTTACTAAATACTTCATACTGAAGTGCAAGAAAGACGCCCTTCAACCAACAAGCACATCTCTAGCTGGTACCTTGTAGACGTTGTGGTAGAAGTCAACCCAGTGCTGCTTTCAGTTGTGTCTGGGGGAGGTGGAGGTGTAGTACCAGGGGGTGGAGGTACTGTTGTCACCCCTGTAGTGCTTGATACAGTCACCCCTGCGGGCAACGCATTGTAGTAGGCGGCAACATCTATTCCTGGAGGTGGAGGTGCGAGGCAATAGGTTCCATCAGGTAGCATATAGTAACTATAATACATGGCTGCCACAGTTGCTGTACAAAGACATAGTTAAGAACGAAATTCTAATTAGAAGAAAACACACAATTTAAAAAAAGAACATCAGTACAAACACACTGAGAACCCAGATTCACAGAACACGCCAAGAAATGGTATTTTAATTTCTTGCGTGGAAGAAACAACAAAAAAAAGGAAATAAGGAATGTTCCTATTAATGCACTCAGGATGAGTAAGAAATATGTAGATTAAGGGACAGAATCAGAATGTACTGAAGATCAGCTGGAAGCCAAATAGGCATGAATGAAGAAGTGAACCAGAGAAGGCCTATTAGAAAATCATTCTTCCTAATCTAATTCACCTCTGGCAGTTTAACTCAGTTAAAGCTATGAATGTATTAAGAAAGAAATGTGCATACATTCAAAATTAACATAAAGAAATTAAAACACTAGTACCACTGTATATATATTAAACCACTATGAAGTTATATATAGACACACACCTACTTACTGAAACCTCAAAAAGTAGACAGGTTTTCCAATTTAACACCAATACAATGAACAATTGATATGAGCAAGTTTTCCACGCTACAGGCTTCTCCAACTCTAAATATTTCTTGAGAGTACAAGGGCTTATTTATGGCTTGCTTGCTTTCTTTAAAGACAATATTTTATAATGCTTTAATTAGCTTAACACTTTTAAATTGCAGTTACTTCTTGTAAATCTAAAGATTTTCTGCAGAAAGACATATAAACAGAAAGTGTTCAGGTAAAATATTTCAAAGGTTCTACAGTAAGAGTTTACATTCTGAAGGCAAAGTTTAATCAATGCATTAAATTATAATGAATTATCCTCTTAAAAGTTTCATAAACATTCCTGTGTGGCAGTCTTTACTTCCTTCAATGACTTAAGTTATGTGTAAGGAGAGCAGAATAAAGATCTGTTAACTTTTAAAGGCAGGGAAAGGATTTGGAAACTTAACGGGTATCACTACTCATTTACAATCTGCAGTTTGCATCATACACATTCAGATTCAAGACTGACATGAAAGTTATCAGAAAATTGACAAGCATTATTCTACAGAGATACCTATTATGATTTTAGTCTTGCTTGAAATAACCAGTAATGTTCCAACACTCCACAGAATCTTATTTCAGTTTTAAGATTCTCTCAAAAGTACAGTTTTAGATAAAGATGACTTCCATGCACCTACAGTGCAGCAGAATCAACTTGGATCATCACAGTAACACTTATTAACAACAACTTCACCAAAAAACCTAAGAACTTCACCACCCTCAAGTAACACTATTCATTACCTACAAATTAATAATATTATGAAACCTTACTGTAGAGAGGGCTGCAATTTACATTTTCTTATAGCTCAGTAGTGTCAAGTGGTAAATCTCAGAAATGAAAGGGTTAGTTTTACTTTGAAATTTAAGGAATCAAAGACTTTCTGAATTCTGAAAGTTGAAAAGAATTAGAGGCACATAGACCAAATTAGCTTGACTGCACCTTTTTGAGTATCAGAACCTACAAAGCTTTCAGGAGCTTTATACAAAGCCTGCATGAAGGAGCTACAATTTCTAAAACTGCTAAAAATTTCATAGCCAAATTGATTCTTAGAAGAGGTTATAGATAGGAAATTATTTACATTTATCTGAAATAGTTCAGGAAAACTCTTAAGAATAAAGATTTAATAATAATTTGGAGAAAGTCATCATATTTCAAGCAAGGAAAAAGCAGTTGAGCACACAACTTGCCCCATCATTTGCTTATCATTTAAACTTATCATTGCTTTTTTCTTCTTTTGAGGAAAAAACAAAACAGAAAATAGGATGTCTACTCCTTTATTCAAGAATGCCCTCTGCAACTATGGAACTTAAAAAGTTAGTAGTCTTTACTCAGATACTGTAATGAAAAATATAATTTAAAAGGTAAATTTTTAACTCTGAATCTTGCATATTACTGATTTTTATTTTCTACATGTAACACTGCACAGAATAAAAGGCAAAATAATGAAAAAATATAGGAACTGATTGTGTAATGTAAGACATTTATTTACTGTAAAACTACTTCCAACTTTAGGACAGAATATTATACTAAAACCTGGTTTTATCACTTTGGTGGGATCCTTCCATTTATTGGTTTACCTTTGAAGATTTTTCTTAGCATTAAACATTCCAGCAAAATTGTTCAAAGTGGATTTACCATCTGCACTTCGCTTAATATAGTACAGTCTTTTTTTGTGGGAATCTCATTAACTACCTTATAGGACAGCTTCATATTCAACAGTGAAGGCTTTCATTAGGCTTAATAGAAACTGATGGAAGTTATCAAAAAACATTAAGCGTATTGTGTTAACTGTACTCACAGGCTGGAGGCTTGGCCTCCTGCCTGCCTACCCCTTCCACCCCAGTTGTGCTTCTCCTAAGCCACTGATATTTCATCAGATACCCAGTGGAAGAATTCACCTTCCAAGATTCGGGAAGTTGAAAGAGAATAAACATCAGTTACAACAGATCAAGTATGAAACAAACGTATTTTCTTCCCAGCAGCACCCACATACAATTCATCAGACACACCACTAGCTGCCTAATTACAATGCACTTACAATCAGAAGAATATTCTGTTTGTGATGTCTGTACAGCTGCCCCATCTGTTGACTGTGGTGTAGACGAGTTATTATCTGATTGCGCTTTGCGCACCAGTGCTGCAAGTGGATGATCAGGGTCTACCACCTTCAAAGGCTGAAAACATTTTGAGAATAGATAAAGAAGATTAACATTTGAAGTATATATTTAAAGCATGACAGCATCAATTTAGTTGGGAAAACAAATTTAGCTATGTTAATATGTATCAGTAATATTGTCTAAATATGGAAGTTACTGTTTTTGCAGCTGTCACATTCAGAATCAACTTTTTCTTTGAAAATTAGTAGAAAACAAAACAAAAAATACTTTATGTGAACAGAAAAACATGAAATAAAAAGAAAGTGGGTATTAGTCATTTACCGTCAAAGCTGGTATAAGACACAAAACCTGACTTGTCTAAGTATCAGACAACACCACTGCCATGCCTCTGAAAGCCTCAAATGCACACAATCCTCTGTTACTCCCATTATTCAAATGCTGTTCAACTTGGAAAACAAAAAATCACTAACACACCCAGCAAAATTTGCATTTAATGAGTAGCACATTCTGCCAAAATATTATTTGCTGAAACTACTACTTCATGTAAACATTTTATCTACTAAAATCTAAAATGAAAACATTCTCTCTCAGCTTATATACACAAGGCATTAAATATCTTAATCTCTTCAGCTTCTATACAGGTTCTGTGGGATAAATCCTTGAGTGATGCCCTCAATACCAAAGGGCATCAAAAATAGAAATATAATTCCTTACAAATGGAAAAAACACAATTTATGTACTAGAGAAAAGGTACCTTGAAAGTTTACCAAAACAGACTTAAATTACTAGGACAGAAACTGGAGGGAAAAAAAAAAGCAATCAAAACACTCTTAACAAAAGATCTTAACACCTGCATATTAGAATTTTTGTGCCCATAAATCAAGACATTTTACAAGAAAGATAAGTAATTTTAATAGGGTCAAATACCTTCATGAGCTCTTCAAGTCTGCTGCACTTTTTAGATGCAAAGAGACTTGGATGCAGATAATTTCCATCATCGTCGTCATCATCATCATCGTCATCTTCAGATTTGACTCTTGAGTCTAAATAAAAGCAATGTCTGAATTTTATCTGGGTTTGCTATGGATTTGTACTGGGAAATAAAGATGGTCCAGGACAAGAATGTGTTCTTAAGAAACTACTGGTTTCATAAATCCACTTATTTACAAAAACACAGATACGAGAAGATAATCCTAGCCTTTGACAAAACTAAAATGTAAGTGCAGAGACCAACTTTCTGTTGGACTAGACCTGTATAAGTGTTTCTAAAAGCTCCAAGATCACAGCAGTTCTTGTATCTGAAACCTTCCCAAAATCTTTTCTTTAAAAATCTCCTCAATTTTAAGCAAAATTCTGAATTACCATGTCCACCTCAGCTGCAGGATAAGAGCACTGCCATTGCAGCACAACAACACATGCCTATTTTACCACAGCAGATTGATGTATGTTCCAATAATTCACATTCTGAAGCCATCCATTTGACAAGCAACAACTTACGTTTCTTCTCGTCGGCTTTGTTCTCGGAAGGAGCAGCGTACCGTCCCTCTTTCATCGCCTTCTGAATGAATTTGTAGTAGGGGTTGAGGTAGTGATCAAATCGCAAGAAGTCAAACTGGGAGTTGCGTGCTTGCTTGGCTTTTAGCATGATCTCAAACTGTGCTCCCTGCTTGCAGACAAAGTTTGCAGTCCGTTCTATAATTGCATGCATTTTTGCTGTTGGTGGCTGTGGGAGCAAAATAATATGTATTTGTACTTTTATAAACAGGTTGGAAAGTGTTTTCAAACTCCAGAGAGAATTAAAAGAGCAGCAGTTCCCCCCCTCTTCTCAGTTTTCCATAGCAACTCAGTTTCATAATCAGTTTCAGCTAGTGAAGGTGCATCAGCACTAGTGTCCCAATCTTGGAGATGAATGAGCATCTAGGCTTTTTCAAGATGCTCTCCTTCTATCAGCCCAACTATTTCTGCCACTGCATACCAAACTGATGAGGGGAACAAATCCTGGTTGAGTCTGATGCAGCAAAAAGAATTCTTGTAAGCCACATAGATACTTCTGCTCTCACAAGACAGGAGACAGAATGGTTCCCAGACACAGCAGTGCCAACTTAAAGTGGCCCTACCTTACAACACTTCAAAGTGCTCTGAAGACTCAACACGTATGATCTTCTTCCCAAAAGCTGTCCTTTATTCTGCTATTACTGAACGTGCAAATACAGTTCCCTAACTAGAAAAGCTTTTTATTGTGCCTTTGCTTGAAAGGAACATGTTACATCTTAAAAGCAATGTAAGAACGTGCTGTCACATTCTCATAAAGAGTCACTTCAGCAATAAAAGAAAAACAGAAAGTTAATAAAGTAAGCAGCATCCATGCATTTCCACTCCTGACATCCCACCTAAGGAGCACTGCCATAAATTAAAAAGAATAAAAATAAAATTAAAGAATGAATGAAGGTCACCATTCACTGTTTTTAATTTCATACTTGGAGAGCTCTGTTTTGTCTTATGCTCAGTAAACTGTAGAAACACACACTTTGTGTGCCTGTAAGTACTGAACTATCACATTAATGATTCATTCTAGCTTTGCATTTTTATTGGTCTAGATACAGAAGTATGTTGCAAACCTCAGAAAAATCTTTTTTCAGAAGATTAGAAGCACACAAGACAGTGGTGCTCTATTTAGGGAAAACAAGTCTGAATGTGATCAAACAGCACATTTTTAGAAATTATTTTCAGCCAACTGGATCCTTTACTAGAAAAACATGTTCAGTATGGAAAATAATTAGTTGTTTCAAGCTTTACTTGTCCCTCTAAAACACTACCAAAGGTTATTTTAATTAGAGGCAATGATGTTTTCAACCAATTATGATAAAATTTTGTTCATTGCCAGTTTCACTATTTAATCATGCATCAAGTTACACTTAAGATAGAGAGATTCATAAACAAAGCTGCAAATCAGACAGGAAGCTCAAAAAGCTTGTATCTGAAATAACTATCTGGTCTTGAATTTGGAACTGGTATTATTATAACCTCTGGAAAACAGGCACTATGAATATTAATATGTTTTTAATTGACTTTAAGATTACAGAACACCACTGATCTACAAAACTTCAGAAACTTTACAAAGTGAAAAACATCATAAGGCCAACAGAGATGTGGATATCGTGGACATATTCTAGCTCATGACTACATTCAGTAAAACCACTAAGCATTTAAGCTGAGAAGAACTGTTAAAACTTCTGAAAGTAAGACTACTTGCTAGAGCAGAGAAACAACCCTTCTGAAAAATACCCCAGTGACCTAAGTGCTATCATATAGTCAGCTGTTCTCTTGCAATCTCCAGTATTGCAATTAAATGTTCTTAATGGGTGAATCTCCCTTACTTCAGTAAGCCTGGAAAATAATACTAAGTTTTATGTTGCCTTTTAATATCTCATCTGGAGAAAAAAAAGCATTTTTCAGTCTCTCCTCTTAACTGGTAACGTCTCTTCTGGCCCACTTCCACAGCATATACACACTTCTTAAAATGCAGTGGTCAAGAACAGTTGTCTTTGCCCATAACTCTGATGTCAGCAGTTTTAAGCAGAGAGAGACTTCCCGCATCCTCAAGGCAACTCTTGTATTTAAAGTTCCAGAAAAACATCACTGCTGCAGTTGGACCTGCCACGCACTGAACATTCAACAGCTCTGCACAGCCTCTGGATGTTTTCTGCAGTAGTGCTGCCTAACAACTTAAGTCTTCATTTAACCTTTGCACTTTGGATTGCTCTCTGTTACAGGAACTGTTTAATATCTGTCTTTATTGAACTGCACTTTGAAGGTTGTGAATAAAGTTTCCAGATGAGCAAGCCTGATTCTCAAATTTTATCTTATTTCCAAGCACTACAGTTTCCTCCTCAAAATGATTCAAGAAATTTATAAGTGTCCTCCCCTCACCACAACCATCAACAAGTGCCAGGTCTTTTAACTGAAATGTTTTACATGCCTGGAAAATCCCACTAATAATTTACCCCTAGCTTCTATGCTTCACAGCAACTCAATTAAGAATACAGAATAAATACATTCAATCATAAAACTGAATGACTTCACTAGAACAGCAACAAATAATAAAGGCTTACAAAAATAATTTTTTTTTAAAATCTCACAATACCCAATCCAAGGTCAAATATATTTTTTTTCAGAGCTGCTGTCTAGACATTTTGCACTGTTCTTTCCAAAATTAAAACCAAATATGTTCCTATTTGCTTTCAGTTCATTTGAATACACTAGACTTCAATAACTGACTGAGAAATTACTTCGGTAAGCCCCACACTGCATTCTGCAACTTACATGTAAAATATATCTTAGGTTTCAGAATGAAATTCAAACAAAGCAACTATCTAAACCAGCAAACATTCTTTCACCAGCACTTACTTTTTGGAAACATCATCCAAATGCTAAATAAGCAGCTTCTCACTGAGAAGCTCAATGTTCTTATTCCAAGACTGAACTCTAACTCATAATTTAAAGGCAAAAAAGGTATAGAAATCTTCCTTGAATCAGAAATAGGTTTGTAAGCACTTCACTAACTAGACATGTAAGATTGTAGAAAAAAGCAGAGGAAGTAAAATTAGAAGTAGTGTTGCACATTAGATTTGTTAAATAGCTCTTGCTTCATATAAAAACCAGAAGAGGATAAAAATTTTCAATTAAAAGCTAATGAAGTAGAAAAGCACTCCTAAACAAATACTTCCTGTTCACTATTAGTTATTCTAAGAGTGCTTTGAATCTTCACTGGCCAAGGCTATCAAGCTGATAGGAAAGCCCAAATATAAATTAACACTTTTATGACAACAGCTCAAGAGAATGTTATCTGACTTTTCAGCATCTTTTATGAAACTTGTAATGAATGTAAAATCCTCATGTTTACAACTGTACTCAAGCAGGTGACTGTTCAGCTCCCTTTAGGAAAAGCATCCAAGTTGCAACTAAGTTTACAGTTTGCTCTGCAACAAATTCTGGTAACATGACAGGAAGGAAAGAGCTTCCACATGCTAATACTTCCAAGTTATTTCAGAATTTGCTAGAAATAAACTACTGTTTTTCTCCTTGAATAGGCTAGTCAAACACAGCCTTTGTATTTGATCACTTTCTACCCCCTTCAGATTGGAACTCAATTAAAAAGAATCCACAAAAAACTCCTGAACAGAACTAATCTTTTGGTTTAACAGTCCTTTGCATTTGGAATGTCAACCCTACACAAGCACCCGTTCCAAGAACAACTGCCTTTTTTTCTGCATTGCCTAAAATAATATCACAAGTGATTCTAAATGCACTTAGCATAAGCACTGCAATAATTTCAGTGTGAAAAAGAAGATTCAAGAGAGATGAGAGAACTCAAGAATTCAAGAAAGAACATTTGAAATTAAGCTAATATTCTAGAAAAAAGTAGAATGGACCACAGTTAAGTTACTGGAAGAAAAATAATAATAGTAAAAAAAAAATAATTAAAAACCCCCCAAAGAGTAAAGCACCATAAGCTCCTTGAAAACTGTCAGAAATGTAGGTTGAGTTAAATGCACACACATACCAGTTCCACATCAGAGGGTACGTTCAGTCCCGGAGGGGCAACAAAAGGTTCTTCATTTTCTTCTACATTTTCTGTCTGAGCTGTTTCTAAAAGAAAGGACACAATAAAATACTATAGGACAGAACATGTCAAATTACCCAAATGTTAACAAAAAATTATTAAAATAAAGCATTTCCCACAGGATATGTAATCAAGGAATTTATCAAATGAAATTATAACCAGCATTTGCACTGAAGACATTTAAATATGGTTCCACTCACTGCTGTTATTTGTAGTTTATTTAAGACTACATAAATTATGTCTTAATAGATGTATTAAGAAGAATAAAACCCCCTAAACCTTAGCCCTGACGACAAATAAGTGCCAAATCAAATAGGAAAACATTCTTTTTCATTAATATCATTTTTATTTTTACAAGAAAACCCCCACAAAATTAAGGGAAATAATTTTCAATGCACTGGGTGAATCCTTTCCCAATGATTAAAATATTACATTTATCCAATATCTCTAGAGCTGTTAAGACCCATGAATCTGGTCTCTGAAAATCAGTTCCCTGCTAATAAACCATTTCAGCCTATGCAAACAAACCTAAGTATTTTCATCAGCTTCTTAACCCTAATGAAAATTGCACAGGAATGCAATAGGGAGACTGAAATCCACTTTCAGCACCCACAGAGATATATCAGTAGCTGCCTTAATAATTCATTAAAATAAATATTCATCTGTGAGTTCAGTCTCAAATTGGTATGGGTTCCTTTTATACCATTTAACATCTCAAATTTTTAACAGATTTATCATATGAATTACTTTATAAAGGCAAATTTGTATTACAGCCTGTTATTTGGTATACCAGAAAATATTTTGGTTTACCAATTTTTATCATAATTGAAGTGGAAAGTTTACTTTTAAAGTAACTTTTAAAGCTAGTAGAATAGATAATACTAGAAGTAAACATATTCAGTTTTTATCCTAACAAATTAGAGAGCACAAGCCACATGAAAACCTGGCTTGGGAACCATGGACACAAACAGCAGAACAGGCTAACCATGCATGAGATCTTGTAGCAATTACTGTGTACAAGCTCTTACTGAGGCAAGAAAGTGAGTTAACTTTTTTGTTGTTGTCTGGCAGGTTGTTTTTTTTGTCTGTTTCTTTAATGAACTCTGACAGTTTAACTCCACAAAGGAACACAGAAATTTTAACATCAAGAAGGAAGAAGCAGGTGATAAAGCAGAACAAGACTCTTTCAAAGCAGCTCCAGCTAACACCAGAAATGCTCACAGCACCACAGCCTGTCATTCACATTAATGTTATCTGCATCTTCCAGTCCTGGATGGTGCACTGATATGATTTATAAAAAAAAACAATGTTAAAATTTTATAGACCTATGTTTTTGGATCCTGTTACCATGTAGCAATCTACCAAAAGTCTGTACAACTCAACTACATCGAAACATAACACCCATGCTCCTATCTCACTTTTGCCCAAAGTACTTTCCCCCCTAAGTACTCTCAAGTGCTACTAGAAAATGCCCCTTTGTTGTCCATCGTTACTAAAAACTTTCAGTAAAGAGTTGATAAGAAAGCTCACAATGTAGACAATGTTCCAGTGACCTGCTATGAGAATCTCTACTTCTTGTCAGAAGCACTCAGAATGTGCACATTACACCACATGATTTTGTGATAGCTTAGCATGACACTTTCATGATGCATCAAGTATTAATTAACTAAATATTAACTTGCTGGAAGACTGGGTAGTTATATCTCCCTTTGCCAGTCACTAAGTTGTCCCATTTTATCATTATTCCTTAAAATATCACTTCATTAACACTGAAATACATTATTCTAGATATCTCATCATTCTAAGAAAGAAAAATAACATGGAGCAATCTGAACCCAGCTCTCTTAGGAAATGAAACTTGAATTTTTATTTTTTCCACATACACTTGACCAAAGGTATGCTCTGCAATATTAAAACACACTTTTGCAGTTTTGCAAAGGCCTCCTGCAGTACAGACATGCTGTAAAGTTCAGCAGATTCCATTCTGAGTGACCAATAGGGAGAGGGTATTCCCTAATCATTTTAGTTTTCATTAGAGGAAGATGGGGGAGCCAAACTACAAACGTCTTCTTCTCATCACCTCCAATTTTTCAGTAGGTTTAGCCCTATACATCTATACACAGATCCATATGACATGAAAAACACTCCTATGGCAGGAAACACTCAAAAACCTTACATAAAAAGGACTTGGAAACTAGTTGGTTATGGAATCTACCAGACAAATGGGAATAAAATAAACGAAATAAACCCCAGAGAAGACAACACAATTCAGCAGCAGTACTGAAGAATACAGGAGAAACCCTGTACTCCAGGCAAGCAGCACAGGCACTGCCTTGATGCAGCCTCTCACTCACAGCAGCAAAAAAATCACTAAATAAGCTTTAGCACATGAAACACAGCAAACACCTTGGTAAACAAAACCTTGGTAAAAAAGAAAACACAGCTCATATGGTGGTAACCCAGCAATATGCAGTTAGAGTGTCCAGTTGGTAACTGAACTACCCTAACTTTACAAAGATACATTTCAGCAACACTTGAAAGTCTCCTTAAGACTTCCTGTTAAAAATGCAAAGTTACTGTAATTAAAGATGGGAACATGAGAACCTGAATTCTGCACTTTTAAAGATCGCAGAGAAGGTCGAGCTATGCTGAAGACAGACTTGTTTATGGTAAATAAGATGACAAAATCTAAACTATAAAATACATATTCTCATTAATTACTATTCTCTCTATGTGTAATGATCTTTTCCCTTCTTGACCAAGACACGGCGTTCACAGCCAGCCATGAGATGAATTTCTATTTTTTTTCCTGAGTAAAAATCTGCAAGACAGCAGAACTAAATTTCCTATCCTGAGTACTGCAGTATTGACTGTGCTGTAGAAGGAAAATGTTTAAGCATATCAAGGGCAAAGTCGACAAAAACTCAGTTACACAGTTCTGTCAAGACTTTGCTGAAATGCCTTGAGACTTTTTTAATGTGTTTTAACAAAACACACAATTTCAACCCTCAACTGCAAGTGACAGCCATGAAGGTGCAACACTCTTCCTCTCAACTCACCCTTGCTATTTTTACCCCTTACCTCTTTGCTTTGCAGGCTGATGCTCCTCCTCCTCAGTGGGTTCCGAGGGGTCGTAATAATCACTGCCATACCGGAATCCCACTGCATTATAGGTACCATCTTCTGCCAAAGCTTCACTCAGTCTTTTATATTCCTCCTCTTCAACAAAAATGCAATTACCAACCATTAGAACATATTTTAAAGCTGATTTCTTTTTTAAAAGAGGTAATATTTCTTACTTTATTTTTTTAAGTTTTCACCTAATCATTTTAGTTTTCATTAAAAACTGAATACATAAACACAGCATGTACATATGCTGAGTATTAATTTCTTCCTGAAGAGATAAAGGCTGTGGGTTAAAACATTCTAGAGTAATCATGCATACGAAGCACAGAATTTCATTTGTCAAATACTAAGAAATGAAGCAGAATGTGTTTATTTTTGGGGTTTTTTGGGTCTGAAATCCCAGTCTGCCCTCAGAATCTGGGCAATTTCTGTGTGGATCTACATTTAAGCTATCCTGAGGTCCTCTCACATACGCAAAGACTCCCGTTTTTCGAATCCACTGGGTACTGTCAAGATAACATCAGAAAAAGAGAGTATAAAATTAGGAGTAAATTTAATTTCATAATTATTTATTTAAACATGTGCTAAACTCAGGAAGTTTCCTTGAGTAATACCTTGCCTCGCCTCCTCCTCAAGCAAGTCCGTATGCAAGGCTAAATACCTCTCTTCATCACAGAGGGCTTCTATTCTAGCCTCCTCTTCAGACAATTGATAATCTCTGTTCCACGTGGAATATTCAGCATCATATTCAGAAAGGTCATGTAGGTGACCACGCCCATCGTACCTGCAAGACGAAACAGTTGGTCAATGCAAAAAACTTAGGGCTTGGGTTTATGTGACTACTTAAAATACTTACCCATTAAAAATGAAAAAAAAAAATAACATACTTATACGTTAAAGCATATTTCCTTTTAGAAGTTACGTTTAATTTTGCTAATCATTTGTCACCAAGTACGGAAAATTTGTTTAATAGTCTAAATTCCTCTCCAAGAAACTAATAAATTATTACAATTAAAGGCAAAGGTATCCTTTAATAGTTTAAGTGGGATCCATTTCCTTAACAGCTCTTACCGTACGTGCTTCAACCAACCAATCAATGTCACTTGCAAAATACGTTTTTCTGGAAAGTCAAATAGCTTACATTCACACAAACCCGAATACATAAATACCTATCCGTAAGAACCAAACGGTCGAAATTTCCTCGCTTCTTTCTGCTAGTCCCGAACTCTCAGGAGAGATCTTCACCATAGAAACTTGCGTCCATTGGAGGTAAAATCATGGCTAGGCTCGGCCCCTAGCCATTTGGCTGAGGAAATAAGTTCTGGGTTATGTGATAGAGAGACACACATACATAGGAACAGTAACATATACATGCAATTTAAGGAGGTTCACCGTAAAAACGGCAAAGATCAATGGCGTACAGTTCCTTTCTACTAAGCAGAAATCATTTCACTTGCAGGAAAAGCACTGCATTGGGATAACGTTTGTGCATCAGTAAGAGAAAACTGATCAAAAAGGAAAGTGACAGTAAACTCGACTCCGCTGAGGTGTCTTCCCACACACAACTCTTGACTTGTGCCAACTTGCTAGACCAAAAACAAAGAAAGTAAATACTCTTATAGCAAAAAGTTAATGAAACACGCAAGTCTGGTTAATCAAGCTCTGTCCACAGGCAAACTTCAACCCACGTCTTCTCACAGCAACATGCTTTTCTCACAATGGTGAAAATGAACGCTTCCTGCTGCTGGAGATAAAAAGAATCTAAGCTTCTAAAGGAGTTTATAAGATTAGTAATTGCAAGCTCCCTTAACTTACAAATGTACGTTACATAATTTTCCAGTATTTTATACCTATACATGCACATACTTAGGTTTTGCTCCCAACAATTTCTGCAAAGCCTGTAAACTGGGTCACAGGACCACAAAAGTGGTCTCTACCTACTAATGGAACTTGTCACAAGAGTGATCTGGATTAGAAGTGTGCATTTTAACACTTCTGTTCTCATCTAAGTGAGCAATTAAACAGAGCTACAAACATTTATGATGTTTTTTTCATGTCTTTGTCATTATTCCAAACTAACAAATTAATTTCAATCAAAAATCAATAGTGTAAACCCCACCACAGTGCAAGGAAATGTCTTTTTTTCTCTGGTCTTACAGAAGGAAATAAAAACCCCTTCCTTTACTGATATTTTTCCAAGCCAAATACAGTCGTTAAATCAAGAAAATTCATGTATAGCAGCCAAACAATGATGAAATTGAGGGAACAAATATCTATAGTATGTCATGTGATCCTTTTCAAACCAAAATTCTTCCATCTTTCCCACTGAGGTTTTCAGGGTCAGCCACAACTCTCAAACTGTACTTTCAGGACTCCACTCAAATATCCCCAACCTGACCTCCTATTTTACCTCTCTCCAGGAAAAGTCAGAAAATTCATTCTGAATGAATTTATTTCTAAATGCCACTTTGCACTGCTGAAACAACTTAAAGACACCAGGCAAAAACATCAAAGCAGATTTTGTTACTTTCTTTGGCCATGAACCTCTACCTACTGCCAAACAACCAAATAAAGCCACCCCTGACATAAAATTTGAAAAGCAAGCACCCAAAATCAAAGCCTAACACAGTGAATCATGGCACAAGGAAGAATTAGGCCAATAACTGCTTTGTGGGTATCCCCCCAAGAACCTGCAGCCAGATTACACAGGAGAAATAAGAAAACCCCATTTCCCCTAAGATGGATAAATAGCTTTCCACTCCCCACACTGCAGCCTTCTCGCTTCCAGAACATATAAAGTGCCTTATAAGTACTTCCATGCAATAGGGCTCCCTTGGTTTCCAAGTGAGAAAAGATAATGCTTGTGGTTTGCATAGAAAAGGAACAGATCATTCCCACACTCCACTCCACCCTGTAAACCCTACCCTAGCGAGTGGAGCAAAAAGGCCCAACGCACACTGCCTGTCAGAAGGAGGGGAACCCCAAGTTCCCGCTGCCGGGGGGGTGGCCCTGCAGCCCGACAAAAGCAGCACTTGAAGCACTCTCCCGAGAGGAGCTGCCCTACAACTCTGCCAGCGAAGAAGATCCCCACACATCTGCCAGAGTGAGCCCTTTGTTCATCCCCCGCCCTCATTTGCCCACAGCATAAGGGGAGGAACAGAAAGAGGCTATAACAGGAGATCTCGCAGCAGAGTCTGGGGGTTGTGTTACACCGACCTATCGATCATGATCTTGGGGTCTCCCATCCAAGGAATAAGGTGTCGCCCCTGCTCCT
>VWZY01001955.1:232093-255360 GCA_013399075.1 Chloroceryle aenea
CACCTCGGGCTGCCCACGGGAAGGTCAAGGCGACAGTGTCCTGGCAGCCAAAGCGGGAACGGCAAGGGCTGGGGTGACGAAGAAGATATATACTTTATTTGTTTTTAGATAAATCGGGCTATTTTTGCTAAAACTGTAATCTGGGCCGAAATTCTTCATATCGTTTACCTCAAGATTACTGTGTCCATCACCCTTCAAGATAAACGAAGAAGTACTTTTTTTTGCATATTCAATAATAAACTTTGGTTACGTCAGGACATTGTGTTTTGCAGTTCCCAAGGGGGGGTCGATCCACAGCCTCTGTTCTGAGATGTTCTGCATAAATACAGGCAGAGCTGTGGAGTTTTCCCAGGTGAACAACTTCCTAGAATCATTGTACACAAAGCAATAAAATGCATAAAATAGTGTGAGAAAAGCAATGCATGAGCACTGGAAAAGAGATGGACAGCTGCTGTCAGCGTCTAGAATTACCTGCTACCATATAAACTTACTGAAGGAGGAATGTAGATGCTTCCTTAGACTCCTTTACTCATCTGGAGTCATGAAACTGAAGGCAATTATCTACGAGGGGTTTCCACGGTATCTTTCAAAGTGAACTACACAATCTGAGTAAACTTTATAAAGCTGCTTTTAGGTAATTGTGGTACGTACAGAGTTCCACCTGCCATTCCATCTCCTAGAAAAGATGGTTAAAAATCTGCTCGAGTTAACATCTGTATCCTTCACAAGGAGTATGGGAAAGTTAGCAGTAATTACCTGATACTTCAAAGCTATCAGTGAAGAAATCTGCTAAAGGGAGATGCTTCAGATGTGTCTTACTGTTTTGTAGCAATAATGAGTGAGTTGTTTTGATGAAGAGAGGAGGATTAAGTGTAACACTTCATTGAGAAACAACATACAGGCCTGAACGCAAGAGACAGGTGGGAACGTGATTGAACATTGTGCAATGATTTTATACCAGCTGGGAAATGTTTGGCATTAAGAAAAGAGCAGGAGAGAACAACAGCAAGAACTCCAAGGAAAAAAATAAACAGATTTTTGTGTATAAGAAAGCATAGCTTGTGACTTCACAAGTCTTCTGGTAATGCAACTGATCCAGGAAAAAGAGTATGGCACAAAAATGGTTCCGTGCTGTTGAAGTTGCAGTGTAATAAGATAATGTCAGAGTATTTTACTGGGACATCAGCATTTGAGACAAGGACGTGACCTGTGCATGAGTCAGATAAAGGACAAAGATGGAAATCTGAGTTACAAAGAATGCAATTACAGAAAGATGGAGGGAGTATTTTAATGATCTCTCTAATGGTGAAATGGATAAAGGTGAACAAACAGCAATTTTCCAGCCAGCTGAACCATTTGTGTAAGAACCAAGAGGCGACCAGAACACCCAGGAACAATAAAGCACCAGGTGTTGATAATGTTCCCTCTGAATTATTAAGAACAGGAGGGAATAAGACATTAAAAACTAATTTGTGTTAGTTTGGTGGTTTGAAAATAATGTGAAGAAACAGAAAAGAGGAACCACAAGTCTGTTTTTGAGAAAGGGAACAAAATGAAACCTGAGGCCTGGGGCAGCATCTTGCTGTTTATTACAGCATATGATGTTCAAGGCTATTTGTTCACATGTAATTAGCCTGTAAATAGAAGAGAGATTGAGAGAGGTTTCTGGAAGAACAGGACTACAGCACAATGGCTATTTTCACATTGAGTCCCTGAGGGAAAGAAGAAACATGAGCAGAGTACATGGAGGCATCCTCAGTGTATTTAAGAAGGCTGTCATAGTGCATTATGAATTTGCATTGTAACAAAAAAAGCCCCCATCCCCTTTTTTCCCCAATATGTATAAAAAAAGTAAACCTTTACCCATTTTTCTGGCTTTTTTTAGTGTACATCATCATCAGGAAGGAAACTTGGTGCTGACTGTAATACAGGGTATGTATGCTTTTTTACCACATTAGAGTCACATGCAACTTCAATATCTACTTATAAGAAAAAAATACTTTGAAATTGCTATAGGCTTCTGTTTTAAAGTCCAAGATTTAAGGTACAGGATGCCCGTGTTACTTCATTCAGATCCTTGATTTAGTCCCAGCTCTCCTGGCTGTGATGTGGAGAGGCTGGCTGTAATAGAAAAAAATTAGAAAATTAATCTCTCTCCCTCTTTCCATTTTCATTTCCTACCATTCAGGTAGGAAAGCAAGAATGAAGCAAGTAAAATCAAGCCTTTATTTCCTAGTCTTATTTTCTCTATTTTCTTAATAAAAGTGTAGTCATCTAGTATTGTTTTGCAGTTTATCTTTGGCTAAAAGTGTATAATAATGGTACCTTTTACTTTCAGAGGAAGTTTGAAAAAAAGGTGTGTTGTGCTGATTCTGAAGACAAACACCATTTATATCAAGTGCTACAATGAGTTTTCAGCATATGGAAAGGATACATCAAATATTGTATCAAGCACACCAGAGATAGGAAAGCTGAAGCTGGGGAGTTAGAGGCCCTGCAGAACAGAAAGCACGGGCTGCACAGGGTGGGTAAGTGCTCTGGTATGGAAACATCTGCAATTTTTCAGTAATTAAGAAACTATCATTTTGGAGAGGGATTTGGTATAGATTCAAAGAACAGGCTTATACCCTTCTGTATTGGCTATAAGGGGACACAACTGCATATGAGAGCCACCATGAAGAATTTTGCTGATCAAAACAAGTGCACTAGTTCTTATAATAAGAATAGAAAGCTTGCATATCACTATATTAATCCTGACATTAGCACTCTCAAACTATTGAGGTAGGTTTGTTGTTTTTGTAGAAAATGCTCTGCTTAGTCAGGCTGGAGCCAAGATCTAAGGGTTTTTTTCTCTTTGACATCATTTGTTCATTATGGAGCTTGGCATGAACACACACTGCTTTATTCCATCTTAGTGGTGTCTTGTAACAAAGGAGCAGACGTGTTCTTTAGGGAAGGATGCACAGAGCCTGCAAGGTTTCCTTGAACACTGAAAATACACATAATTATTCTCTGGAAGAAGATATTCTCTAAATTATCATGACTTTTTGAGCAGATTTTATTGTTACTTCTGCTATTACTGCAGCATCCACATATAAACCATACGGTAACTCTAATCCAGTTGAATTGGAATCACAGTTTAAGTACAGAATTGCTGTGTAACAGGAGCGAGGTAAACAATTTATGGGTATGTTAATGACTGCAGTATGTAACTGGCTGCATTAATGACTGGGTGCAGAATAGTGGCTGAGGATTTCCAGCTCTTTTTAATTACAAGCTTGCTGTAATTCATAGCTTAGTTGCTCACTTTATATCCAGAGAGTTACTTACTTCTTGTATGAGTTGTATA
This sequence comes from Chloroceryle aenea, assembly GCA_013399075.1. Taxonomy (NCBI): domain Eukaryota; kingdom Metazoa; phylum Chordata; class Aves; order Coraciiformes; family Cerylidae; genus Chloroceryle; species Chloroceryle aenea. The sequence continues at coordinate 235,443 of VWZY01001955.1, forward strand.
AAGATTATATTTACCTCTTTCTCTTTAAAAAAAAAGAAATTAGGTAAACCTCCTTCTCTTTGTTTTAGCCCAGTGTTGTTATGTGTTGACCACCTTTCTTATTCGGACACGTTACACAGCTATGCCAGGTATCTTTTGGTAGAGTCTTTTTCTTTCCTTCTTTTCCTTTTCCTTTCCTTTTCTTCTTTCCTTTTTGCCTTGTGTGTGTGTATTTCACAGCCTGCCAGTTTTTATGACTAGTATATTTAGTTACTGTCTTTAGGCCAGAGGACTCCTTTCCTGAGGGTGGTTGTAAGAAACAGAGATGCACTTAAATATAAACAGAAAACAATACACAAAGCTTGTCCCTTTTCCCTTCCTTTTGCTTTCTCTTTATTCAAACCCATTTTCACTGTTGTATTTTATAAGGCATTTTATTACTGTGTGCTTGAAAAGGGTAAATAAAACCTTATGAGTACCACTAACAATCAATGTTGGATTTGCTCTTGAATTCTCTTGTAGCAGTAGCTTTGTTTCATTAGTTTTTCAAAAAAAAAAGAGGTGCTTGTACATGAGACATTTTTAGTTAAAGTGTGCAAAGAGCTATTTCTGTTACTGTAGAAAAGATTCAGAGAGAAATTGAAATAGTCTTAAAATATAATCAGTTTATAATTAACCAACTTTTTCTCAATCAGCTTTCACTATAAGCTTGCTTTTGTTGTTACTGTGGAATCCCAGGACAAGAGCTCCATAAGGAATGTGTTGTGGTTTCCTTTGCAAAGCAGAGTGTCACTGCATAGTAACTTACAGCATTTTGAAGTAATGTTCTGTCTGGCAGATGAAGTAATCAAAATGAACTGCTACTGTGTAGACAGCACTGATGTGCTTAAGAGCAACCTTCTAACTTGATAGTGTATCTGTCTTTGCACTAAATTCTTCGGGCAACAGCTAATCCTGTGTCACAGTCTGGCCAATGGTGTTTAATCTCCTTTTAGCCATTAAGAGGAATCCTCTCTGCAGAAAGAAAATAAACTTATTTTTCTGAGGACTGGCACCATTTGTCTAAGGTGTGATAGCATTCCTGACTAAACCTTGGTTTCATTGATCTGCTGCTTGAAGAGAATCCCACTTAATACACAAAGAAATCATTCCTTTCTACTTGGTTGTTTTGGGGGTGGGTTGGTATTTTTTTGTACATCATGGGGAATGTACAGATATCAAAAGGTCAAAGTCTGCCCGTGTGTAGCCTTGTGTTCTGGATTAAAGCCACTGGTATTTATTTGTAATAGTAGAATGCTTAAAAAACTCAAGATAAATTAATGAGCTTTAATGGATTGAAACACTGTATTTATTACTAATAGCAACAAGGAGATACAGATATGATAAAGAAAACATGGACACTTGGGAAAGGCTTCCTTGCACACTTCGTGGCTTGGGCAAGTTTGTGGGTTTTTTTGCAAATGAACTAAATGTTGTTCTTCAGCAACATTCTTCTGTTTTTTTTGAGGCTTCTCTGTCAAATGATGCTACAGCACTCCTGGCCCTCTGTGTGCTTTAGAGAAATCAATACTTCACTCCTATGTGGAAATAATTACTAAAGATTTGGGCTGGGTAGGCTACTAATCATTCCTACAGGAAAAGCATGGAGTAGCAGCAGTTTGAATTGTTTATAAGCTTCTTTAATGTTCTGTAATCTTCTGCTCTATACAGAGTATTTTTTGAAGATTTTCATTGTATTTGCACTTAATTCTTAAATACTTTACCAAAGATGAGTCATTTAAGATAACATGTTGAGAAATTTCATAGGCAGAAGACATCAGAGGAGCTCTTAAGCCTCCCATGGTGGCGGCTGTAGTGGGTGGTGATCTTGTTTTGTTTTTAATGCTGATAATTGAATGGCATAGTTTATTGGTTCCTTTAATCCATAAGAGATATGGAAAACGTGTAAAAAGATAAAATAAAGCACCAAAATTTATTTTTCTCCCCTTTGTTGTCAATACTGTTTGTGAACAGATTGGAGTATGCTTTGCTATCTTTTAGTTCTGATTTTTCTCAGTTGTTTGCCTCACAATTACTTTCTAATTTGTGTGAATGTTGACAAATAGTAACTTCTTAAGTCTATTAATCCATCTGTGCAGCAAGTCAGCTGCTTGCTAGACTGCCATTCATGTCACTCATTGATCCATAATGGAAAGCAGAATATTCAGTCTGTGTTGTACTGTGTGAGCCCTGAAGACCATTTTAATTTGCTTAGGTTTGATGGAGAATTATCTTGAAGTTTGACTGGGTTGGGCTGTAATATTGATTGCTGTCAAATAGAAATGAACATCACTGCATCTTTTTGTGTGGGTGAAGAGGAGAATTGTTCTTGTCTTCTAAAAGGTTCACATCCAGAATTGCAGGTGGTGTCTGTCTGGACCACAAGAAGAATCAGCACCTGGACAGTTTGCCCAACAAGACTTTAGGCAGAAGTGTTGTTATCAAGCCCTTGATCATGTGCATGACATGATATAATCATATGGACTTGGGAGGAAAAGTTTTTTGTGTGAGGTCCTTAGTAAGTAACTGCTGCAACTGCCATATTTCATATGTGCTTTCTTACTAGGTCTTAATGCAGCAAAATTTCTAAGTCTAAAACATTTCAAAAAATATTCTGGTAATAAACATTTCTTTGAGTCAGAATATCACTTTAAAAAATGGTAACTTTGGGGTAAGCAGCTTCCAAATCAAAGCAGACTACACCTGACCTATCAGTTATGCAGCTGAGTAACAGCTTGTCAGGGATGTTAAAGCAGTCACTGACAGACACATGAACCCAGTGCCAGATGGCAGTGGGACAATAGACTGTGTGCTCTTGCTTATGGCTCCCTGCATCTTGAAGTTGACTACTGTGGGAAGACCTCCAGGAACACTGTCTTTTGTAAGGCTGCATGATTCACAGAGATGCCAAATAAAGTGGCTGTAGTGCCTTCATATTGGTATTGCCAGTCTGAGTAATCAAATTCAGTTAATTCTTCCCTCTTAGGCTTCAGATTTTCTTGGATGAAAAATGCTTAAGTTTCTCTTTCAGTGTTCGATGTTTGGCTTCCAAATGTCTCAGCAGTGTCAAGTGTTTTATACTCAACAGCTGGTGCTTTCAGAGTGTGCTACATGCTGTGCCTTCAAATCAGCCAGTGTAAAGCCACATGTAATTTGCCACTTTCTTCATGTGTTTTTCCTCTAGTGAAAATTGCCATCATCCCTCACAAAACTCTCCCCATTCACACATCAGCTGGGATCAAGTGAGGGACATGGAAAGCCTCCAGAGCTGTTGTCCCTTCATGGTGGATCTACCAAGTATCAGTTGTCAGTGTTTCCATGATGGTGATATCTAAGACTTGAATCCAAAATAAGAAAAGCTGGCTGCCACCATTCACTGAAGTGTGTTTAAATGCCTTAGCCTCTGCTACATAGGATTGCAGATTGCTGAAGGTGAAGTTGGAAAAGATATTTAAAGTACTTAAAGGCTTGTACTTGGATCCAATGATTTATTTCAAATACTTCAACCTGAGATGCATCTGAGTAGAAAATGCTGATTAAATGATGGAAGAGACATCCTATATTAGAATTTATTATCCTAAAATTCATTGCCTTTTTTTCAAAGTTCTGCCTGTTATGCCTCTATTGATGTCAATTCCCACAGCTTCTTTCTTTTTTTGATGCTGCTTTTCATAATACATAATCCTTAGAACATTATTGCTCTGAGGGGAAAAATCGGAACTACCAAATCTGGAAGCAAACTGCTCCAAGATTCTTGATGCTTCATAAAGATGCCCCTCTGCCTGATGCAATGGCTATGGATTTCCTAGCTTGGAATTCTGAACTGCATAAGACATTCAAGTTGATACAACTTGCCTGGACAGGAGGAGCCAAAACAAATGCTTCGTAGTGCTGGGTAAGGAGAGCACGCCTAAGTGTGTTAACATGGAAAGGAAATAATGCTGCTCAGCAGTCAGTCATTCCTGCTGTTCCTTCCAGTAGATGTAATTTATGTTCAATACCTTGGTGGCTCTGTTTAAGAACTTGAGGATTTGAAATATTGGATCAGGCAGCTGCTTCATGTTTCAAAGGAAAAGAAAGCAATAACATCATATAGGTTTTTGATATGTCTTGAGAAATAGAATTAATGTCTTACAGATCTAATTTATGGCATAAGCAGCAATATTTTGGTGACAGGAACTCAAGTCAGGATGAACAACAGTGACATGCAAACTGAAACGAGAATGTTAATTACACACAAAATACTCTATTGTGAAACTACTTTATGTCTTTGTCCTAATGATAAAAGCAAGGAAAAATAGAATCAGCCACAGACAGTGATCCCTAAAATCTGGAGTAATGAACTCCCTCCTGAGTCTCAGGGTTGATATCTCTTAGCAAACTTCTTATTTTCCAGGACACTTGACAGGAAAGTTGATTTCTTCAAGCTTCCCTTTGTGTAGTTACCATAAATTCAGGTTCTGGAAGGGGAAGAAGATTATAACATCAGAAGATTATAACATTAGAAAAACTGAAAGACATACAACACCCAGCCTAAGGATTTGACTTAAGCCTTGAGTAACCTGGTCTGACTTCACAGTGACCCTACTTTGAACAGAAGGTTGGACTGGTGACCCCTCCTGAGGTCCTTTCTAATCTGAATGATCCTGTGAATCCATCCCTCTCTTCCACTGCCATGTGCTCAATGTGAGGAAAAGATGACCCCATTAATTTAAAGAAGGTCTGACTCTCCTTTAGGAATGCAGGCGGTGATGGGTAGAGACTGGGGCCTGTGCTGCTCTAAACCAAATAAGTGGATTTTGTTCAGTTTAAGTTTTCCTCTCTCACCACTGTTCCCCTTACTCTCCAGCATTTTGTCTTGGGTTGCATTGCTCTTTATTATCAAGGCTTCTTAAATTACATATTGTGCAGGAAGCTGCCACTGCTGAAGGGTCCTCATTTTTTTCATCTTTTCACTGTAGTTTGTTGCACTTTCCCTGTTGCATTTCCTGGCAAATCACACTTGCCAGCAGACAAGCTGACAGTCTTCAAAAGATGGGTGGTATTTCATTGAGCAAGACAGACAATAATAGAGTGATCTGAATCACACTTCTACTCTTCTGCCAAGAAGCAGATCAATGAAAAGCATGTTGGAGTGTGTATCTGCACGTCCACAAGGGTGTGACTGCCTTCCTCAAAACAGGAGAATGAGGTGCACTCTTCTGCCCTGAATTTCTGCTCTCAAAATCCGAGAGCAGATTTAAAGGGCCTGGACAAAGGGAGCTAGAGGAAGGCTGGTGGGGATTACACTGCATTAATTATTGACTGTGTTTGCCTTGCGTTTGACTTCTGGTCAGGTGTGAAGATTAGGGAATGGACTGAGCTTGAGGGAAATCAACATCACATGACCTTGATCCTACTGAACTGAGGGTTAGAGGCACAAACCAGGCATAGCACAGGATTACCAGATGCAAACTTGAAGCGAGATGTAAGCATTAAGATGAAGACTTAGAAAATATTTTCTTTTAAAACACAGAGGCTGACTAAAAAGCTTTGAAAGCCTTTGTGGCAGAACTTTGAGAGCAGAGTAGTTTGTCTCAAACATCTTTATATCAATTTGTATAAACAGGACATCAGGATTAGAGAAATCCTAGAATTCCTCCAGAGGTAAAATCTGTATTATGAGCTCAGATGCCAGTGAAATCACACTGGAAAAAGTCTCTGATGCTAAGTCTAAAAGACCTAGAGTCTGCTTAGCAAAGCTGAAGGAACCCAAATTTACTGTGCTCGGAAAAGCAACATGATTTAATGGCTATGGAATGTGATCATCTTTGTACTGCAGCAGGGCACAGACGCTTCTTGCTTTTTCAGTTGTTTATGGTCTGGGTGACTCCTGACAAGCTGCTGTCTTTATAAGATTTGTTTCTGGATCATACTACATTAATTAATTATTGTCCTAATTGCATCTACGAACTGTCAGTGTGGTTTTGGAATGCATTCTAGGAGTGGAGTGCTTTGTTTGCAGTGTTAGTCCTCACAATTACAAAAAATCTGTACTTGACTCTCTTGTTCCTACCTAATTACTTCTGGTTTGTTTGGAAGAAGAAACAGTGCTTATTAAAAGAAATTCAGACTGTCAGTCATATCAGAAATATTCACTTGGAGCACTTCAGTCTTGTCTTCCTTGTTGCTTTCTGTGGGCACTGTTGCTACGATAAGAACCTTAGAGAAGGTCTAACATGGTGTTTCAGAAAAGCAAGAAGCAAATACCTTTGTCTTCTCAATGGGGTAGTTGTTCACAGGAACACATTGTCTAAGAAAACACTGCACAGAGTTTTGCTGTTAGGCAGAACCTGACCACGTAAACCTTTCCCAAATGCATACCCTGAGCAGGATTATTTAAGGCTGACTTTCTTCTGGGCTGCCTCTGTCATGGCAGACTAGTGAACAACCTGTTCCTGATGTAACTTCCCCAAAGTTCACTTCTTTGTTGTTTTTTACTGGTGACTTTATTAGTGTTTTTCAAAGGTTTATGCTCAGCAAAAAAATGGGGTTTGTTATCCCAAAGGAAGACTTTTTTCTATTATAAGTCTTAAAATTCATGCTGCCAGAAATGTAATGCCAGAAATGATTCCACTCCGTGCCTTCATGATGTGTGATAATCTGCTCTAACCACCTTTTTGAAGTCTGGTAAATTTATTCTTTCTTTGAGACCTCATCATCTCACAAGACACAGAAAATGGTAATCTTTTCATCCTCACACCAACATCAGTTTCACATTGCACCTGATTTTAGTCTTGCTCTATAAGCAGTTTATTGACTAAAAAATAGCCCAAAAACAACAAGAACCAAAAACAGTCTTAAAATACATCTTTCCCTTGCTGTTTTTATTGTTGTTCTACTATAAATCCAGTGGGTTAAATCCAGTACAACCCACTTGCTCCCATAAGAGCAGATCTTCCTTGGATGTAATGAATCCCACTCACAATAAATAAAAATCCCAAATGATTCAGTGTATGAAACTAGCAAAGTGTGACTACATAGTGTGAGACTGCAGTGTGGGGTTTAATTGTTTTCTATGCAATTATTCTGGCATTTTTACTTTTCTACTTCCTTAGGCAAAAACTTCTGATGTTATTGAGGTAATGCTGAGAGAAGCCTTAGTGCAATATGAGTATACATAACTTCAGATCTGGTCAAAATTCCAAAAACCATTTAAAAAAAGGGTTAACTTGGCTTTCTAACTCTTCTTTTAAGGCTGCCTAAGTCTCTCCTGAAAAATAATTTTCAGCTTGGAAACTGCAACACTCTCAAGTTTTAAGTTTTGGGCATGGCATTTTCCTCCCCTGCCCACATTCTCAGGCTGAATCTTGGTTACCAGTGGTTGTTTCATCAGGGACAGGGGGAAAGTTTTGGCCAGGTTTTTCTTCTTATATTAAAAATATTTCTTGGATAGTAATACCCTTAGGTTTTGGAAGAAGAACAACTTAGATTTTGGCAGTGGTATTTCAAAATAGTACAATGTTCTCCTGTAAGATTCATCCATTCTTGCTGCTAGAAGCCTTTGAAAAGCACCTGGTGACAAAATTGCCAGAATATTTGTGAGCCTCTGCCATGTGCCAATGCCCCACTCCAGGCTAAAGAGAAAATAAACCCCATGATACTTCTCTTGGATGACTTTAAGAAAAGGACAGAGGAGGTCAGTGATGTCAGAAGGAGTGAACAGCTCAGTGAAGTCCTGGAATTAGAATATATTGCACCTGTAGATCTGTTACAGAAGACTTTGTTGCTGGTCAGTATTCAGGACTAACAGCACAAGCTCCTGAATGCCAATCGGTGGCACTGATGCTTTCTTGTTCAGTGCACTGATGGCATAAGGAAACAACTGTCTCCTAAGACTATGGAAAAAGGTATTTCCTCTATCATAGTTTCCTGTGTGTTCAGAAGTATAATTTAGTTCTCCAGTGCTGTTTTTCACATGTGGTTTTCTGCTGGTCTGGACAGCAGGCTGCAATATTCCTGAGACTTCCTGGCAAATGGCCTGTTAGCAGCCAAACTATATTCATATATACATTTCATATTGGACTGTGGGATTTTCACTTCTGTTTCCTGAGTAAAGAATGCAGAAGTTAGATATTTGGGAGGAGAGAAAAGCATTTTGAATTTGAAAACTGATGTGTACATTTGAATCTTTAGGATGCTTCTCAAAATTTTGCTGTATTTAGCACAACACAATGCCTTGTCCTTTTTAAAGGTCTCTGGGAACTTGCTCAGTAATTAGCCAAGCAAACAAACAAAAGTTTAAACTTTCAGATTGATTATCTACATTTCCCATATGATTTTTCACCCAGTTTTCCTTCTGTTTTTAGCACAGACATCCTAAGAGTGCTTGTTTCTTCCTAATTGTTTGGTAATACATGCTTTCTAGCATGGTGCCTTTAATTCCCTTCATGGGGAGGACAAAAACTTGGCTGGATTTACAGGAAAATGGGAAGCTGTGTACAGTAGCTGTCAGGTGTTAACAGATTTTTTCCTTCCTTCAAACCATAATGTTAGGGATATGGTGCTGTAATTTAGTAGTACTTTATGTGGGATTATGTACAGAAGTCGTCAATATTTCTTCATTTTAGACTTGGTCAAAAAGACCATTGAGAAGATGTTCTTTGCTTTCAATTTAACAGCAGAAAGTGAAAAAAAAAAAGGCCAATTTTGTTTACTGAACTCTACCATTTAAAAAGAATATTCAACCTATTGTCCTTTTTTGATAACTTTCCATGTTACATCTAATTGCCTAAATCTCTTCTCAGCTGCCTTTTGCCAAAAGCATAGGTCTGAAAAGTATTTTATCAGCTTCAGTAAGAGAAGACTCCAGATAGATTTTTTTTCTCATTTAGTTTCAGAAGAAAGGCAAAAGCCCTAGACAAAATTAAACATTTTCTTTCTTTGCTTCCCAGGTGAAAGTTATTCAGCCTCAGTTCCTGTGTACAAAAAGGGTAGCATTGTAGTCTTCAATATAAAGAAAATACTGCTAGCAGTGTTTTCTCTCTATCAAGGAATCTTAGATTTCTTTTTAACTGTTAAAAAATAAAGCTCTTAAGTGGCACTCATTCACCTTTATAGAATGTGATGGTAACCTTTACTGCAGAAGGAGGAAAGCTATTAAAGAAACATTTTCTCTGTGTCACCAGGTTAAGTAGGTAAGAGTTTGCCATTGTTTTTCTGGTTTGGTGAAGTTTTGAGCAGTCTGCTTGATTTCTGGGCTATGTAGGCTCTTTATATCCCTTCTCTCCAGCCCTTAGATGTCTAGAAATGTCCAAACCCTTTTTCTTCTGAAATCACAAGCTCCTTTTTCAGATGCGGAGAAAGCTGCTAACTTAGAGGGTTAAATTAGTCTGCCTTGACTGTTGGCTGATCTCTGATGCTTAAGAGGGCAGAAAAAGCACTAGTTTAATCCAGCTTCCCTGTCCCAGGAGGATGCAGCTGTCTCAAAAACCTTTAATGCTGTCAGCTCTGTAAGATAACGGACAGCATTGGTCAGGATTGCACCAAAAGTTATAATAAAAAAGAGGAAACACAACAAACAACTCCCCAAACCCACCAACGAAAAAACCTAACCACAAACATCCCCCCCAAGCAATCAAAGCCCCCAAACAAACAAACAAAACCCAAAAAAACAACCCAAAAAATGCACATAAAACACTAGGAAAGTAACTTACATTGCAGTGCTTTACTGTTCACTCAAGGAATCCTGTGTTTCTCTGTTACCTATTTAAGTAGGTCCCAGACAAACATGTCCATGTAGTTACTTCATTCTTAGATATGTTTTCTATTAAATGTAAATTTAAGGACAGAACCAACTGTGTTTTCAAGCATATTAACATTTGTATAGAACACATTTTCATTATTATACTTTAATGTATGCATACAGTAGTCAGTTTTCTGCTTAAAAATAACCTAAACCACCAGGCAAAAGTTCCCATCTAGGAAGAAAGTTGATCAGCCAGTCGTGACCTCTTCAGGATTTGGGTGAATAGAATGGAATCTCATCTAAGTACTCCTTACCATGTTATTTTAGAACTGTCCTGTAATTAAATTCTTTCTTTTGCATTTGAACTACATAAAAGCCTTAACTAAAAAGGCAGAACCTCTCTCTTGTACAATGTGATGTAAAAAGCTTCTGTTGTTGAGTAATAGTCCCTTTTAAAGGCAATATGTGAAACCTATTCCTCTTTGTCTTTCTAAAAGCCTCCTTTTTACAGTCAGCTAGCTGTGGAAGCACTGGCTGTTACACAGACACTTCAGCACAAGCCCAGAGCTTCAAGATGCAAGTGGAGTTACATCCCCCACCACTGGGAGCTGCTGCTTATGACTTGAGACCTGGCCTCACACACACTTCAGCACCTACCAGCCTGCTGTAAGTGGCCCTGTCTGGCAGGTGGTCTGTAGTGTTCTGCCCCTTTCTCTCCAGGGGAATTTGCAGGACAAAAATATCTCTTTTCAAAATACTTTTAATGTGCCCTTAACTTGCCTTGGATGTTTGTCAATTAAAAAGAGTGGACTAATTAGTTATTTTGAAACTACTTTGTCAGCCTCTGGCCAGCTTTAAACATACAAAAAGAGTTGAAACTTTCCCTGCAATTCCCATGAGCGTCTGCCAGGGTGGTAAAAGCTGCCAAACAGCACCATCCTGTCGTGATCTATAAAGACAACTATCAGCTCTAGGCAGGATCTGGTCAAGCAGACATTCCCCAGTTAGTGCCCAGTTACAAGAGAAAATGCTAGAAGGTTGCACTAACTGCTTCTGAGCACCTGTTGAAATCTTGTTCAGAGAAAATAAAAAAAAAAGTATTTATTTAATCCCAGTTTGGGGCAGAAGGATAGTGTGGAAATAGGCATAGTCAGGATTGCAAGTGCAACTGGAAATGGGATGAACTTTTCATTTTTTTGTGTATGTAGCTATTAAAGATATTGAGAGGTTTCAATTACAATGAAGTAGTATTTCCTGTTGGGTCTGAAATAGTGTTTGTGTAAGAATCAGAGCAGATGGAAACTGAAGCCAGATATATGCCAACTAAAAAAGATTAGACACAGAACTGCTGCAATAAATCCATAGTTCTCTGCACTGAAATGCTTTCAAACTAAGCTCAAGTATCCTTTTTGGAAGATTAACTTTAGCAAAATATTCGTTAAGCTTTAGTCAAATGTAAATAATTGCACTTGGTCTAAGAATGATATTTTTCTGTAAGGCCAATTGATTTGACCTCCTGGGTAGCTGGCTCAGGATGGAGCACAGCTGCCTCCGAGGGCACTTGGAGCAGAGGTAAGGAGTTGTGGCATTAGGCAGACACATGATTCTGAATGAAGAGCATGTTTCATATTAGATTTGAGTAAAATGTGAATGGAAAATTGTGATGGGCCCCAAGACAGCATTGAGTATGTGGAAATAGCTAATGGAAGAGCATTTGGGGGAGGCTGAGCAACATACATACTGCACACCATGCAGAAATGGTGTCAGCACAGCTACCAGGCTAATGACCTACTGTGAAAACATCTTGAACATGATGGGAGATGGGAACACTGCAGCTTCACACTTGTGTAAGCTAATGCAGTCTCCAAATCAGGATGTTTCCCCATCAGCCAGTAATGATGAAGAGGGATCGTACCGTTCCAGCGACTCCTTTTCCCTTTACGAGTGGTGGTAAATGAATGGCAGGCATTTGGAAGATGCATAAGGAATTTTTACAGATTTATCTGTGAACCAGAGCTTTTGCTCAACTCTTCTGCTGGTTCCATGTTCAGGCTGGTTCAGGGTGTACATACAACCCACTTCTGTAATAGGGCATGAACTCTGCTGCCTCTTCACAGCCCCTGATTTGACTTATGTGGCCATAGATCAAAATGTGTCCAATATAATGCTAAACACTATTCACTGGCAGTTTATTGGTCTTCGTTTCCAAAGCTGTGCTCAAAAAACCAACAACATAAATGTAATAAAGGATCTTAGGGTGTCCACTGGGGCAATTCAAATGCTTCTGTGCTCACATATCGCAGATGAGGTTCTGTGCCAACACCCATTGTTTTGTTTTTATAAAAATGTATTCTTCTGCTCTGAGCTACTTGTTATTGTCTTCAGTGCTGATAGCAGAGGGGAAGAATGGCACATTTGCTATAAATCAGTGCATGGTGCTGGCTTTCTGTTGAGAGAAATATTGTTTATTAGAACAGCAGTTGGCAGCACTTACTGGCAACTTTTTTCATCTATTTAAGTGATAGATAGTAGCAGCCTTACTGCATGGACAGATGCATCTTTGGCCTCGTGCTGTTTTGTTCTTCAAACAGGAATAATGCATGGTTTGACCCACTTAGGAATGTGTTGTACTCTTCTATAAAAAGCAGATTTCCCAATAGCTGAAGCATGTAATTTCTTCTAAGGTTTGCTTAATTGATACGGCACAACTTGTGGGGATTAAGCCCTTGTAAAAAAATTTTACTGATGCTTTGTACAGAGAAACCTGATTGTACTGTGAAAATAGAAGGCAGATGGATTATCTCGGTTAACTCCCACCTACTTACTATTAGTGATGCAGCAAGTGAAGAAAGACCTTGTTCTGCAGAAACAGGGCAGGGTCTAACCAGCAGAAAGGAGGTTTCTGTTTCCTTTCTTGGTCAGAAGATGCTGTTTGGCAGTGCACAGAGTATAGCAAAACTGAGGACCAGCTCTAGATTTTTCCGTCCTTGTCCAGTATTTTGAGCCCATGCCCAAACTGTTCACAGCTGCTCCTCACTGGAGTCCACAAAAAAGTTTTGCCCTAGGAAGTTTTTGAAACTGAGCTACATTGGTTACTAGCAAGTTTAAGAACATGTCAAATACCTAATTTTCTGAAGAAAGACCATGGACAGAATTAATGTAACTGTGAGCTGAGGGTGACTGATAAAACTTGGGTCTTTGTCAAATCTACATTATACCCAAAAGTGTTTTGCAATCGTTTTGGCCTGATCCTTTAGTGCAGTCAGAAGCTTGACTAGGTCCAGGTCCATCCCTGTGGATGGACCTGGGTGTCCTCTTTCATGTAAATCTTGAATCTAGTTATTATTCCTATTTCAAACCATAGTGCTGTCTTGGATTTTTTGTGTGTCAGTCAAACTCCTTGCTGGGAACACCTACAAGTCAAGGGATCTCCAGATCACCTGCTGAGAGGCAGATTAGTTATAACTGCTGTACCAAGTAAGTGCTGGTGTGTTGTGCAGAACAGATTATTGTATTCACTTGAGCCTTGCCCTAGTAGTCATTATTTTGCTTAGAAAGTAAGTCAAGGATAGGTTTTATGGGATAGTTTTCTGCTTTAGAGGCTACCACAGGCAGTATATACTGCACTCCTGAGGAGCAGCAGCTCAGCAAGTCTTGTGGTCAAAAGACCTTATACAATTTCCAGCCTAAGAGCACTGAGGTTCAGGCCTGTTCTTAGTTAGGTCAGCAGTAACTAATAAATGCAGGACAGATGTATCCAATTATCCTCTATTTATTGTATTGCCATAGTGTCATTAGCTAAAACAATAAAGCAAAACCAGCTCTTGACAGCAGCAAGTAGTAATGTTGTGAGGAAAAACAGCACAAAAATATGCACCAAGCTAACACAGGATCTTGCTCAAATGAGAAAAAAAAAAAAAGAAAAGGAAGGAAGCTTTTTATTCCTCCACCAAGCAGCTGCCATGATTAGTAAATGATTAGTAATTAGGGAAAGAAAGGGAAAGCCATCAGTTCATTTCTGCATGTTATTGTTAATGCACCAGTGGAGGAGCAGGCACACTAGAGCCTGTGAGGATTTTTTTCACTTTATCTTCAAAGGGCAGGGGAGATCTCTGCTGAGCAAGGTAATGCTGCTTCTAATAACAGGTATGAACTTGAAATCTATTGAGAACCTGCTTATTTTCTCTTTGAATTATCTAGTTTAGGGATATTCCCCAAACAAATAAATCTAAAAGCTAGTCCAATCACCTTACTCTCCTTTATCCTTCAACATACATGTGTGAGCAGCAGGCATGCTTGACATTGCTGGAAGTTTACACTGAACTCAGTGGTGTGTAGGACTGAGGTTACAGGGCTCCTGAAATAAATGATACACAATTTTTCTAGCACTGAACACAGGCACACCTCCCTGCTTCCATTAGTCTGTGCTGCTATGGAATTGTATAGATGCTTGCATATTGCAGCTAGAAGGATAGCATAATCTGTGAGTAAATCACAGGACTGGAGGGGAGAAGTCTGATGACCTCAGCGACGTGTCTCATCACTGCTATTTCTTACTTCACATCAAGAACTCAGTGCAGCCTGGTGGCTTCTGAGGTGCGTAAGTGGCTGAATGAGGCTGGGTTTATAGGCTCTCTTGAGGAGTAGCTCTGGCTTTGCAGAGGGTTTTATCTGCAGTGCACTCACATCTGTATTTTTATTTATCTATCTGAAATGTTTTCCAGGCAGTTTGGGAGTTTCAGCACATCACTTGTGATGTCTGGTTTTTTTCCCTTACCATTCTTCTTTCAGTTCAGTTCTAATATTTCAACCACCTTAAATCCATATACTCTTTATGAGACTTCCCCCAGTAATAGTTTGGAATTCTATTCTATTCTACTAGAATAGGGTAGAAAATATGCCACTGATTTTCTATAATTGTACTGCTTTCATTGCCAGAAGGTGCATGAAGGGGCAGAGAATGAAGAAAGCTGTCCCAGAGACCTTAAATGCCAAGAAGAGAGCTGTGAGGGGAAGTCAGGAAACAGGGGCCAAAAGGAGCAACTGCTGATAACAATTTTGGCATTGATCTTGTGCTCAGATGACTCAGAGAACTCACAGTACAGCTGGTTTGCTTCAACAACAGCCCATTATGCCCACTAGTGTTTTCATTATGCAGTCATGCAAGTGCACAAAACCAGTGGGGATCTGACAGAATAAATTTTTGTTGGTGTCACTGATTTGTGTAGCTTCCCTCTCTTCCATTTCCCAGCCCCTCTAGGTGTGGCCACTGACTAGGCTTTGGGAGTGGAGGGGAGGCTGGGGGATGTGCCCCTTGTCTGGTTTGGGCACAGAGAGGTTCTGACTGGCTGGGTAACTGAGGAGGGCTTTGGGAGGGATGGTTCGTTTTTGCAGACAAGGTGAAAAGTCATTAGCAGGTTTTCTGTGAATGTTGATGGTCGTTAAACAGAGAAGCAGTTGCATCCATTCACATCAAAGGGAGGACTGCTGACTGTCAAAGACATGGCATTGGCCTTCTTGTTGTGTAGGAGGAGGGCTGATTCGTGGTTGATTCAGAAATTTTGCTTTTAGCTGAACTAAAGACTTGAGCAGAACCAGTTTGTGTATATACTTTGTGTGTATATAATGTAGTTCCTTGATACTCAATATATATTCATACTTGATGACTCTATGGCATAGGCAACTGACTTTGGAACATCTGTGCCAACTGGAGCTTGCAGATTGTGCAGGTTACAAAGTAAGTAAAATAATGGAAAGTTTTTGAGCACTGCTTGTAGCATGAAAAACTCTTTGGCCAAATTCATACCTGCACTGACCCACCTGGTCTGTGAAAGGCAGAGGAGGGGCCTGAACTCCCTGCAAGTGTTTGTAGTTCCTTGATACTCAAGTGTGCTCCAAGAGATTACAGCTCATTCCCAATTCTGCTGTGACTTTATTAGTGATATGATCCTTATCTCCCACTTTTCTGGTGTGACAGAACTAGTTGGTGCTGGATACGACTTTGGTGTCCCTTTTAACAGCAGCCCCTTTGTAGGAAGTAGGTGGAGATGCAAATGGCATTAGCAGAAGTTCAGAAGGGGTCACTGTGGAAAACAGTGCCTTTCTATTTTTGTATCAATAAAAAAGAAGCCCTTTGAAGCCTGAGTTTTGCATCTTATATCACCTCTCCTCCTCAGTAAACAGTGGATGGAAAATGAAACACAAGCTCTCAAGCCAACAGTACTGGAAGAGACTGGAAGCAGAGATTTATTTAGATTTATCAGCAGCTGGACAGTAAAAAACACATTCATGTTAGGATAGAGTCTCCTTAAGGCAAAGTCCTGCTTTCACTAGATACTTAGGTAAAGAAATTTTCACAGCAACACTGTTACATTTTCAGAGGACCGAGTCCAGTCCCATTTACAGATGTGATGAATGTGGGTGGAAATCCCTGCCCGTGGACTCCCGTGTGTTTCCTGCTTCGGTCAACAATATCTCTTAAGGGTTTTTTGCATAATGTTTGTCTGAGACACATGATAAATGCTTGTGTGGTCAATATTCCATGCCTGTAAGAGGATGAGCTGAAGGGGATTAGCTAGCAAATAATTACTAGTGAAAAGTTTATGTGAAACAGATTTAACTGAGAAAGTTAGTGTGAGTCTGCATCAGCCAGACCCAACTCCTTGGAAACAAGAGGGTGAGATTCTCTGCTGGCTGGTGGGAGTCCCTGGGGAGGAAGCAGCTATTAATGAACATTGAATTGCTTACTAACTATGGACTTTTTTGTTTGGCAAGATGCTTTATTTGTGCCTCTTTTACAATCTTCCAGTCAGCCAAATTATGATCTTGTCGAATTCATTTACATAATTGTTTTATGCTGTGGATCAGGAAAAGATTTTGTTATTTGAAGTACCTGTTGAGCTACAGAATTGTATGTTATCTTGCATACAAAGCAAAGGCTTTTCTTTATTATACATTCATATAACAGTGTCATTTCTTATGTATGAATTGCCTGAAAATACGCTGATTTTAGCAATATGTTTATCTGCAACAAATTATTATTCTTTGCCCACGGGTTACATATGAAATGATTTAAATTTGAGAAGATGGATTAATCTGGAAACGTGCAGATTAACACCATAACGTGGATGACACTACTTCTATGGTGCTACTGTGACCCTCTTTCACAATTTAGTCTCTCTCTTGCTGCTTTTACACCTCCAGCCTGATTATTGTTAGCAATTTTACTACAAGACAGAAGCTGGTGATAATTCATGCCAGTACTTGGGGTAGTCTGAAGCTATTTGGTTTGTGTATAGAAAGAACCAAATCCTGATTTCATCAAAGTTGGTGGCAAAATTCCCACAGACGTAAGTGGGACCTGAATTCTGATTCCAGATAGGAAATGAGTTGTCCTAAGTGTGTGTACTGTAAATATGCAAAGCACTTCTGGATAACTTGAATGGTAGAGGATTGCAAATAAAATACCTGTTTAATAGTTCACAAAAATTACTTGAGTGATATATTTTCTAAATAACATCAGTTGATGAACTCTCTTTCAAAAGTGCCTTTTTTTTTCCCCTTTCTGCTGTACATGAGGTTAAATAGCCTTGATGTGATGAGAATCCATTCACAATTCCTTCCAAATAAATGACTTGAAATAGAAAGTATATTTAATCCCATTAAGGCTGACCACGTGGAAAAAAAATTAGCATCCCATGTAATGAAACTGTCATTGATGTCATCTGGAGGGTGAATACTGTGAATCAATACAAGTTGTTCTGCTTGTCAGCATTCAGGAAATAAGAATGTTAAAACCTGGCAGTGAATTTTTAAAATATAGATGGAAATTAATTTTAAACTATTAATTTCCCTGTCTTATAGTAACTCAATTTATCTGTATTTGTACCCCAAGCCTATTACTAGCTGCAGAGAGGAGAGCTATGGAACAGGCACACAGAATGTCACGGACAAAATATGAACAAAACTGAAATTTCATTAAGAAATTTAAACTTCACAGCTCCCCCAGGGTCAGTGGTAGATCTGCTCTACTTTTAGGTTCCTGTATTATGTACACAGTAATTATCAGCTGAGCTGTTCACTTCCATATATAGTACTCAAATGAAAAAGACCCAGAAAAGTGTCATTAAAAAAAAATCATGTAAGTTTCGTAGCATTAGCTTTTGTAGCTTTGTTTCTGTAAAGTGATTCTCCTCTCTTACTACTCCTTGGCTTCATAGCTTGGGCAAAGTACAGAGTGATTTTCAACAGCAAAGGAAGGACATTATATTTGAGTGCAGCATAAATAAATGTATCTGATTAAAAAAAAAAAACCTCCAAACACTCGAATAGCATCCTTGGAATAACTATTCTTTGAATAACTGAACAGAAATAGCAAGATGAGATGAACAATTAAATATTGTGATCCTGTAGCTGGAGTCCTTTTCCCCCCTAAATCTGTTTGCTTCTTGCATCTTGTCCATATCAGAGGTGTCAGTTGTATTTATACCTTCATCTGCTGTTAATTAGGTGGTATCTGTACTCCCCTTCTCAGTTGCCTGTTGTGTATCATAATAAACTGCTGCTATTGCCATGCTGGAGCTCAGCCGTGTTGACTTCTCTTCTGTATCCTCCTAGGACTTTAAAAGCCACACTTTCAAAAGTAAGAGCCATTGAGAAAACAGGAGAGGTGGTTGGTATTTCACAGTGCCTTGTTATAAAAGCAGCAGAATCACGAGTGTGCTTGTCTCCTCCGATGCTCCTAGGTGACAAATTGCAGACCCACGGTAACATTTTGCCCTTAGCTGGAGGTGCAAACAAGGTGCCATTTCACAAGTGTTTTGTCTGAACTCAGATAAAAGTGTTAGTAAATAGTCTTTTATTTGCAGGAGTGATTAATGCTTTCAGCTTTAGAGCAGCATTTGTGTTCTAATCACTATGGTTCTGTTTTGATGGCAAAGTCTTTCTGCCCTATGCCAGGGTGATGCTTCTGAACAATAAAAAAAAAAAATAATGAGCTTGTGAAAACATGGAAGGGAGAATATAGCAGCTGAGGCACCCAATTATTTCTTTGCCATGGTGAGGGAAGTAGATCAGGTCCCCTAAAAATGTAATTGTGATACTTAGTAGTTATATATTCAAAGGACTTTGTATGCTTTACCTGAGCCTATGCACAGGGGAAAAGCTATTGTGAAGTAGGGTACAAGTTGAATTGGGGTATAAAACTGTCCTTCGTGCTGTACTGAAGAAGCTTAGTCTGCTTCTACAGCTGCTCTGGTCAGAGTGTGTAGGATCACCTGAGCCACCTGAACAGTCCTTTCCTTAGCTGTATCTTAAGATCTGTCTTAAATCTGCACAGCAGTTTTCTCTGTAGAAAGACTACAGAAATGAGGTCACTTTGTCAAATTAAACAAACAACTTCTTTGCTGCAGTGGTTGTAACTGAATTAGTGTGAACACAATATATAGACCAGTTGCAGTTGCTACACTCTGAATGTCCAGGAGGAGAGATTGGGTTGTGTTGGGACTGTGTACTCTGGCACCTACGCTTCCACACGAACTGGGGTAGACCAGGCTCAGAGAAGGCACAGCCCTCATCACTAGTTGAGTTAAGCATTCATAGGTTGTGTTGTATATATCAGGCTGCTTTCTTCTGAAGGATTGGCAAAACAATTTTAATAATCTAGAGGTTGAAGACTTTGCTATCAAGCTGCTGTCACTTGTCAAGCAAAGCTTGACAGCTACTTAGCTGCTGTTAGGAGTACTGTAAAAGTGCCACACAGCTGCTTACACACAAAAGAAAAGTGGTCAGATAAGTAGCAGGTAAATTTCTTAATTAGAAATTCAAGATCCTGCTAGAAGGGAGTCAACATACCTTGTGATGAACTTAAATGTCACTGTATGAGCTGTTGCATACATCTTTATAAATCCCTTCATGGGGTACTTGGCTTGATGGATCTACTACTGGTAAAAGTAATTTGAGATCCTCTGTGGGTATCACAAGTATCCCATTCAATGGGAAACAGCATCATTAGCGCACCATACAGAATAACCAGACTTGGATGGCAAGCGATTTTACCAGCTAGGGTGAGTTATCAGCTCCAGAAAGTGCTTTAGGTGCATTGTAGGAGTCTCCTACCTATCAGTGGTACTGTCAAGCTCTGCTTAACCGGGAGGTCTGAGTCATGTGTTACGC
>VWZY01001955.1:255447-319663 GCA_013399075.1 Chloroceryle aenea
ACTTATGTAACTTTTTAAGTGGACACATTTGTAGCCAAGCAATTATCATTTTGTCATTGT
Source organism: Chloroceryle aenea (assembly GCA_013399075.1). Lineage (NCBI taxonomy): Eukaryota > Metazoa > Chordata > Aves > Coraciiformes > Cerylidae > Chloroceryle > Chloroceryle aenea. The sequence goes on from VWZY01001955.1 coordinate 255,508, forward strand.
GGTTAAATGGAAAAGAACATTGTATACAAATGACAGCACCGCGTATGTTTCAGTATTGCTGAACCTCAACAACGTGCTTTTCAGCTCATAACCACATCCATCTGTAATCTTCCCTTCCCTCCCGTCTCTAGCACAAGAGCAGCAGAGCAGCTGCTTGCTCACATGTGGAGAGCATATTGTAAGTCATCTAGCTGGTATTCAAATCATGACATGATGTGCTACTTAAAAAGCAGCGGATTCTTTGGGCTGAAGGTATGCTGCTGTCTCTTGTGTAACTGGAGACAGCACAGTGTCAAGACTATGTTTAGATTAGATTTATTTTTTTTATGAGTAGCTATTTTATACTCGTGCCTTATTTATTTCTAGATGGCAGCATATCTGATCAAATACGTGCCATGAGCTAATCATAATCCCTTACAAAACTAGGAGGCTTACAAGCCTGCACTCAATAGCTAAAGGACTTTCATCAAATGGGGTAAGTTAAGAGCCAAACTAGAAATGCTTAGTCCTTATTTTGATCTGAATTGTTACAGCTCTGACACGACAGAGCGCTGATCAAACTGCAGCAGCACATGTAACGTACCTGGTCTAACTATAATTTAGCTACTTTAGGCAATATAAAGGGAAGCTATTGTAGGAATAACTCCAGGCACTATCCTGCACTGTTGTGCTGCCTGCATCTGCTCTGATATTTACCTGGAATATCCGAATAGCAGCCGGACCCTGCACGATGGTGTTTGAGCAGGGTGGTGGCTGTTCCTTCTCTGGAAGGGCCCAGGGATGCTTCCACCTCGTAACACTCCTTACTTGGTCTTGCCTCATGGCCTAGTCTTGCACGTCTGGCATGATCTGGTGCAGAGATGCAGAAGGATTTATCTCAGAGCAGTAGCACAACACCTGCTTCTGGGCATATTCCTCCTGCTGTGGCCCCCCTGCTCTCTCCTACTAACACCACTGCCATGCTTTGGGTGCCAGGCTGGTGTTTCTGTATGCTGCTCTGCTGGGCTGCATGGGCTGGTTTCTGAGAGCTACCTCACGGGTTGTCACAGAACCAGACTGGTGGGATCTGCAGAGGAACAGAGCTTTTTACTAAATCTCTGAGTGGCAAAAGAATTTTAAATTTATAATTTATTATCTCACTTATCCTCATTTTTAGGAGCAGCTGGAGTGATACGGGCAGCAAGGTGTTAGCCTTCCTTTGGAAGTTTTGGCTTTTATTGAGTTCTCTTGGGAACGATAAACTACAGGGAGGATTAATTTATTAGAGCCAATGATCGTTATAAATCAGTTCCCCAAGGTGTGAACTATGTGTAAATTAGTTCTCTGCTCCGTGTATCTCTTTTCTAATTCTTTTGAATCAGCAAAATGCAGGAGCTCTAAGGAATTTTATCTGTTTTCATGGCCATCAAGAAGGTTAGAGGGAAATTACTTCTCCTCCTATTATATCACTGCAAATAATAAACCCAGTCATTTCAACATTGGCCCCTGAAACCAGGCAGTGTGGAACAGAGGTTAGAAATAGGCTGGTTTGTGGGCATGAGAAAAGGGGCTTGTGGGTTCCTGACAGCCTGTATAAAATTAGCCAGGATTCTGAACTATTCTTCCTGTCCATACATCCCATCGACAGGTGTAGCCCATAAAGATAGAAGGATATTGGAAATGTTGTGTTATTTTAGACCTCTAGATCAATATTGTGTTCAATAGCAGATGGTGTGGAGGAGAGGTACAAGAGTACAGCAGCTCAGCATGGAATAACCTGGCTCAGGAAGTATACAACCCATCAGCCCATATCAGCTGTGATTTTTTTTTTTACTCTGAGACATATAAACTAATTCTGTATTGAAAACTCCTTTGAGGAGGAGATGAGTTCTGTAATGTGTGATGTTGTCTGAGAATGTATTTAGTTATAAAAACATCCAGAGCAGCATTTTACAGTCCTGTTGATATCTTCCTCCATTCCATTTTCCATTTTCCATTCCCTTCTATTCCATTCCTTTTTAAAAAAAACAAAAACAAAAACAAAACCAACAATATCTAAAAACTAAAACACCTTTCTAATTAGTAGAGCTATTTATAACAAGTCGGAGAGAAGTGTAAAAAAAAAATCCAGAAGGCAACCTCTCCCCCCAGATCCTCAAAACAACAGAAGGACATTGTGTACTAAAGAAAAATATGTTCTTACAGGAACTGTTTCTTATATGAAATGTTCAAACAAGCTCCTGTGACATTTGGAAAAAATATATAATGAATTCTGCTAAATTTGCCCAGTCTTTGGGCTACCTGCTTCTTTTATATTTGTGACTAATGCTCTCTCATCGTCCTGGAACAGAGTAGGTGAGGAGCCACCAGCCCTTTATCCTCACTGTTCCCTCCCCACCTCTGGTAAACGCCAAGTATCTTTATTTCTGCTACCTTGGAGAGGACGTCTCAGTCCTTTCCTCTTTCCCATTCAAGGACATGGAGGAAAATCACTTCCCTCTGTTTCTGTCATGTCCCAGGCATGACAGAAGAACTGACATTGGCAGAGCTGGGGATGGACCCAGATTTTCTAATGCCAAGTGCAGCGTTCTCCCTGCTGCGCTACGTTCTGCATGGCGTGTCCTCTGAACACACTGTTAGTTTACTTCACACAGTTGTTAACTCTGAAATCAACTTAGCAGGTGGAACGTACTTGCTGAATTTGTGTATTTGCTTATTTCAGTCTTCTGTAGATATGTTTGTGTAATGAAAACTCAATAAAATTTTAATGTTCTAAAAAAACCCAGATAACAAACCAACCCTTTCATCAGCAGATCATTATCTCATGGCAGACAGGTCATGCCAGGGTGTCACTGGCCCAGAATCTAAACAACATCTAACCAGAAATCATTCTTCAAACACAAATCCCAGAATGAGCCATTGCATTATATAAGATGTATGAATTATTCATCAGCTCTGATTTAACATTCATCCTGCCACCGAGGCTAGAGCCAGCCATATATTTGGTGGTAAAAATAACGATTTACATTACAGTGGATAATAATGCAAATTGGTATTTTATCCATAACTGACAATATTGTTACCATGATGACTTTATGTACAGATAGAAATTACACCACTTCATGCTTTGAAGTCTTCTGGGATCCAATAGTTATTCTTGTAGAGTTGTTTTACATATATATATGTGTATGTGTGTATGTTCTTATATCTATCTACACAGTCATACACAGCAGAGATTTTCGCTTTGGACTTTGAATAATAACTGAGAGGCAAAATAAAAGGACTGTGTGAATAACGATATATTCAAAGTGTTAATATTGCATTATACTTTTGGCTGTATGCTAAGCAATCCTTCATATCTACTTCTCTCTGTCTCCATTCATTCTTCAGCATAACTTTTCCTTATGCAGTTCATATTCTGCATTCAGTATCTCCTCTTTTTCACCTGCAAATGTTACAAATTATATTCTTTGACTTTTTTTTCCCCTTTGTCTTTTTGCATAGTAGTTGAATACATTGACTCCTGAGGATAATAACCTACAGTGAACAGCTCTGCCTGGAATACCGAATGTATAAATCAATATAATTGACTGCTGGTATTAATTATTTCAGCATATTTTACTAGCCTAGCATTGTAGCTTTCATTCAATTACGTATTATTTAGTCTCCTCTAGTTATGTAGGACAGCAGCAACATGGGTTATGTAACCTAAAGGACAAGTTCTTTTTAGTTTCAAAGTAATTAGTGCCTTCTTCCTACAGTGTAAAGGGTCAGATGCTCAGCCTCAGGCCCCTTAGGCTGACTACAGAAGGCACAAAAGGCATTTCAGTTGCATTGCATCTCTTTGAAAGTTGGTCCGTTGACCTGAATGGAGGTTTTCCAGTTTTGGCCTGTTTCATCACCTTGTGGGACCAAAGGACAATAAAATCCATTCTCTGGAGTTTGCCCATCTGGCCTGCGTAGCCTGTGCCTTCTTCCTCAGCACCTCCAGGAAACTTGTAAAATTCCTTGTAACAAAGGTATAAAATAGAGCAAGCCCTCACTAGAGCAGGGTGGAGGTGAGGAAAAGTGTGATGTTGACCGTAAAGAAGCAATATATGTCATTTTAAAGCCAGCTAGAGTTTATCCAAAATCCCTAAACATAGTGCAACTTAAAAAAGAAATGATTGGCAAATATGGTTGGCCAAAGTGTCCATTGCTGGTGAATAATGGTGGAGGGGGAGGCTATTGCAGTTACTCATTACACTTTTCCCATGTGTTCAAAGCAAAATTCTGGTTTTTCCAGCATTCACTGACACTTTGTTTTCTGTGACTTTGTTTGGAAAGCTTTGTATGCAGAGTGTGCCTCAAAACAAAAACCCACCAGCCCTCCAATGCAAAACCTGTGTGAACTGTTGTCTGCCTGCTCGCAGTCCCGCTGGGCTCTGGACACACAAGCCAAAACAGCTTGCACAGACATTGTTTTTCTTGGCACTGTTAACATTCTGAGCTGAATCTGGTCTGCTCTTATTAGCCTTCAGCCATCAGAGATACAAACATCACTGTTTATGCACTGTCAGAATCAGATGTTGCTCCTCGTGCATGATGGAGGGACTTTCCTACAGAGAAATAGAAATGTTTCTAAGGAGAGCCACTTGTCAGGAGGGCAGGAAGAATTACATTTAGTGATCCACGCTGTTTATCTTGACCTAGTTTCTATGTTTGAAGTAGTAGAAAATAATTTTTAATCACTGTGAATAAGAGAAAAGAGGTTTATGTCCCCTTTGTCACAGGTCCAACCTGCTTTAGTCAGCAGAGACCTTGCTCTGTAAAGTAAAATCCAGTGTACACGTATAGTTTTTATCCTTACTTATGTATAGGCTTGATTACATGGAGAGCTCATTTCTGTCACTGAGTATTTTTGCGGGTCTGGGTAAGAGACTGGAACGTAGTTTGCTGGCTGTTTCTAGCAGGTGTATCAAATGCTGCTGTGTACAGAGCCTCCGGGGTCTGTGGTAGAGCAAATCAGGTCCTCTGTGGAGCTTTCAGCATCTGCTCATCCTAATGCCACCATGCTTGCTTCCTTTACTTACCCCTGCTCCTACTTCCCATACTGAACTATTGATCAGATATGAACTAGCAGCTGCCCTAAAGGGCAGGCTAAAAGTGTGAGGACAGAATAGTAGAAAAGGAGCAGGCAGGTAGAAGTAGCCCTCCAGGAACTATGCTGGGACATTTGATTTGATACCATGCTGTAATATGTCATCACATTCCTGGGCTAAGTGTGCAGCTCTTGAAGAAGACAGATATTTTCAGTGGCTTCAAAAAAGTGGGAAAACTCTTCCTCGGATTTCCCACATTGTTATTCTATGCTATTACTCGTTATGGTGGAAATATAACTCTTGGTAATTAAAATGGGTACTAGCAATTAAGTTAAACAATGCCAGCTTTGTGTAGTATTCAATAATGGCTGTTTCTGCAGGGGATGCTTTCTCCTCTGCATCTATTTTTCTAAGATGATTATGACATGATTTCCTTTGTTTCAGAGCACTGAATTCTTCAAGGGCTTGACCAGAACCTCAGCCTCCTAATGAGATAGGTAGCAGCAGAGGGGGAGGGGGGAGAAAATAGTCAGCAAGATGAACAACTTGGCAAATAAAACTGAAAGGATTACATCCTCAGATTATTGGATAACCAGCTAATTTCAGTTTTTATTAAAGCCCATTTGCTCTATGAGTCAAGGATATATAGAACATTTTTCTTCATCTTGATACTTTGCTATTCATAAAATAGTCACAGTCTTCCTCCATTATTTCTCAACTATTATGGTGAGAAATGAAGAAGCAGAACATTAGATAATGTGTATACCAGTATATTCAGAAGTGTTGTAATTTTTGTGATATTTCAGGTTAGAATCCAGATGGGTACTTGCTGCAGAAACGTATTTTACCTGGCAAGACTGAAGTCTATGCAAGTGCTCACTGCAGAAGAGAGTACATATTCAGACAGATCCTGGTGTCCCCCTCTCAGCTGTTTCAGGAGTTGCCCACAGAAGTATGTTTTTCCAGCACTGAATAAAATGAGAGTCCTGTCATCTCTTCAACAGGCACAGAGTTAGATATAAAATGCAGTTTTACTTAAAAATGTAATGAACCATCTATAATTTTTTTTTTTCTTGATTGCCCATCTTCCAACATTGACCTCAGGACTAGGCAGTCACTGTAGTTTTCCTGTTTCAGCTGCCTAACAGACAATTCACTGTCCAAATTCTGCTCTGCCATCTCCTTGAATCTCTCACTAACTGTTGGTGGCAAATTTCGCAGTAGTTTTATGTTTTTGTTGGAAAAACTCTGCTAACATTAGGAAGCAAAACTGCTGTTTCAAGTCACATCTCATCTGACTTTGTATGAGTGTCAGCTTGCAGGTCAGAAGAACTGAATTTGTGGAAGAAAATTAAATGGAAACCTAGAAGCTTACATTTATTTCAGAGCAACTTTCTAGCATAGACCACAGTTATAAGATGGGTGAAGTTACTTATTGCTGAGCTTTCTCCTAATGGACAAAATGATCTATGTTCTGGGGCTTGAGCTAGTATTTTTTATGAACAAAACTGGAATTCTGAGGATAGAGAAGTCAGATTGACATATGCATTTGACTTCTTCAGTTTGCGTGGTTTCCTCCCCCCTTTCCACTTGTATTTATCCAGTAATATGCTGTGCTCTGCTTTCCAGTTGACTGCCATGTGGCACTGAATTCCAGTTGACTTTTTCAGGTTGCTTTGGAAACAGAACCAGCTACTGCAGCATCCACCATGAAGAACTTGGCAGTTAGAAAGCTCAGCTAGAAGAAGCATTTATAGTGGGTTTCTGTGGACCCCATTTTAAGCATTTTGCTTTGTTTCTTTTCTAAAGGGTATCACAAACAGGCACAGAGTAGAGCACATTGTGCTAATTAATTATTGCAGTTACAGTCCCCTGGGACTTGTAGTATTTTGCTCTTTGGAGACTTGCCCTGGGTAGACGAACTGCCCATCTGGAGTCTCCACTATCCTGCTCAAAGCAGGTTTCAGCTCCTGCTCTGAATGCTACTTACTTTGGAGAGGAAAAGACTGAGTTTCTTTTTACTGGATTTATCTGACAGAGAGTTCTCTCGTGATTTAGACCACACGGGTGAATTCACAGGCATAAGGGCATTTTGCAGAGTTGCACAACAGCAAGCAGCTGAGGAAACCTGTTGCAAAGCAAACCCCATCCTTCTGGGAAAATTGCTGGCTGTGGTAGAGAGGGCAGCAGTAAGATGTGGTGATGACTGTCTTAAGACCAGGGTAGACTGAAGGGGAGCAGATAATGGGGAGCGCCAGTTTTCCAAGTGAGTGTTGGCTGCCAGAAATTTGGGAGCAACAATGCTAATAGAGATGGCACAGCCTTCTGTTTATTTGAAAACTGTGCTGTGCTCAACAGCTGCTTTCCCCAAACTAGTTTCTTTCACATCCACTGAGCTGCAGTTGGCTTTTGGAAAGGACTGGGATATGGTTTCTCTTTTGAGACAGGTCCATCTTATTCTTAGCTAAGTGATGCCAAATCTTTATGCTAGGCCCTGTCAGATGAACAGCAGATCATCCTTCAGAAAGTGTCCTGGCATTTCTGGAAGTGCTGGATCCAAGTGCCTCTTCTGGCAGTGCTAGGAGAGGAGGACATTTGGCTGGCAGCACAGCCCTGCGGTGAGTGATCATTACAGAGATGTGCTCATTACTGTCTGTCTTGGAGATGATTTCACTCTCTTTTGCTTCTCTGTTTTGTATCACCAGAGGAGAATAAAGCTTCTCAAAGGGGAGTGTGGATATTAGCTCCATATATATGTTCCCTGAGTCCCCTAGCAAGCAGCTAGTTGAAAGCTGTGTGTACTGAGCAGGGGATCTGTCACTACCTGACAGGACAGGGATGGGGAAGAGGTGTAACCTCTTTTCTCTTTATGAAGGCTGCAATTTGGGTTTTACTCCCTGTTAGCTGCTAGTGTTAGGCCTAGAGACATTCACTCAGAGACTACCAATTTTGTCTGAAACCAGCCAACAGGTTCAGAAATGAGGTGGAAGGAGCATTAACAGCACATGAATAGGCAGATGGCACAACTGTATATGTTTCATTTCCTATGGGAAACCAGACACAGTTTTCCATTAGAAACTTGCAGTTTTGAAACATTTAATGGGAAGTCATTTGAAGCAAAGTTCTGTAAATTGCAGAAACTTCAATGTAGTGCCTTAGTCTTTGTGCATAGTTAAGTGGTGTGTGAATAATACATATACTGAAAAAAATCTTTAAGTGACTCACATTTTGCTAAATTTAGCATTGCCTCTGTGTTGGCATTCCCTGTCTGTGAAATGGGAATAGCACTACCTCTTACCTCCTGTCAGCACTGTAGATCTAACTTCATAAAAATCCTGTAAGAAGTGCTACTAAAGAGCTGACTTGGAAACAGAATTTTGTTTTCAAACTAGGATATACCCGTGGTGCAGGAAGAAGGGTCAAATGCTAGGCAATAAACCAAGGATTGCACATCAGTCCAACTGAATGCTGCTGCCCACTCTTTGCACTGAATGAGGCTGTGGTCCTGTGGAAAACCAGCATGTGGTGACATAACTAAAGGCATTTGTGACATAATGCATTTGTACAAGGTGATTTAACTAAGCTTGCATAAATAACATTGGTTTTGGAATTTTCTGATGTCTGAATGCTTGGGGTTTTATCCCATGTCAGCATCACACTGAGAACTCTGGCTTTAAATACAGCCCATCACCTGGTCTTATCCAACAAAACCTTTTAAATACAGGTGATCAGTAGGAGAGAAAAATGGTATTAACTTAACCCATCAGTGAAATATCTACCTGACCATGAAGGAGTTTGAAATCCAAAATTTCATTGTAACAGTCATGAAAAAAAATCAGTGCAAAAAAAACCAGTACCAGGAACACCACGTATCTCTTGTTTCCTCATACCCAACACACTGGAAGCAGAATCTGTGAGCAGTTCTTTTGCATTTCATGGTTGGAAGTGGTTTGACGCTGCACTGATATGATAGAAGTATCTGAGGAACTGTATGCCAGAGATATGCAGCTGCCCTCTCTCTATTTTTTATTTAACTAAACAGATAATAGGTTTCAGGAATGAATAAGTATCCCACCTGGCTTTTTTATGTCAACAGTTTGGTTAAATCACAAGACATTTCCAAGATGTGGTAAAAGAATCAGTCTTTGGTAACACTTTCCTAACTGACTTTGACAAATGGCATGTCATCCTGAAAACGTATACTTGACAATTCCTCAATGTAGCTGAAGTGTTACCAAATGTGCCTGCTCTTCCATGAGAGCTCAGATTTCCCTGGGGCCAGCAAGCCTCATCAACTTCTTAAACCTGAGTTTTGGAGATCACTTTGCCATGAGAGGAGCGATAAATAATGTACAGGTCTGACACAGGAAGGAATTCTTGTCTTCTGGTTCTCATTTGGCTGTTGACATGTGGTGAGGTTATGTTGATAACACAGGATTTCTGGCAAACAAAATAACTCGCCTGTGGCTGAGGCCTGGATGGATTATGAGGGAGAAAATTCATGTCAGTGTATGTTATGTCCGTGAGAACCTGTAAGGAAGTTTTCTACAAAGATTAGCTACAACATGCCAGTTAAAACTTTACTTATTGATGCAATAGTAATTTCTTCTGCAGTGTTATCTGCCAGCATAGAAGTGGTCTTTGCAGTTTTCATACTTCATATCCTATGGTACCAAACGTGATACTGGATTGCTGACACCTGGAAAGAAGAATACTGAACAGAAACAAACAGACTTCTGAGCTGTCTCGGAAACTCCTCTATTTTGTTTTGTCAGCAGTTTTGCAGTATGTGCCACTTCTGAAACATTGGAGAATAAGTGTTACTTGCCAAATGGACACAACTGTTTTATTAAGGACTTATTCCTTAACCTCGTGCTCAGAAAGTAACCTTGCAATTTTTTACTTGCAGTGCTGAGTTACAGTAGAACAAAGACACAAATGTTGAGATTTTATCCTTTTAGTGCTCACTGCTCTCTTACTTGGCTTTATCTTCTGAAGGGCATGTGGGGGAAGAAAAAGGTGAACCTGCAATGGCTTTCTGTGTTCATTTCCCTGCCTGAGCAAGAAAGCTGATCTTAGAGCCATGATGTCAGTTACACCTGGTGAGAGGAATAGGTGGTAGGAATCTCACATGAATAAAACCTACTGCGAGTAAAGATGCAATACAGTTGTTCTCTTCCAGTGAATGCGTCTGTCTCATGGGGACTGTTGTTTCTCAGGGCTGTGCTGAAACAGGCCTTTTCTGCTGCTTTGCTTTCTCATTTGTTTAATTTCATGTGCAAGTTTCTCTATTCCACTTTGAGCCACTACATGCCCCAAGATGCTGGAGTATTCCAATCTGTGGATATTTCAAGACTGTGTCAACATCATGTCAGTAAATGATGACCTAAAGAGGAAAAAACAATAGAAAATGAGGTATTTCAGACAAAACTGCTGTCTCTGTGGTACTCCAAAAGCACAGGCTGTCTAATCTCCAAAAATTGTCTTTCTGTGCTGCCTCTAAGTTGGTATCTAGAACTGCACAGACTCTGCAAGTCACTGTTCTCCTGTCCTCTATCAAAAGCTCTGCTCTTAAAAAGAGAGACTAGAAAGGATACTAGGAAAATCTAAAAATAAGAATATGTCAAAGGCTGAAAAAGTTTATTTATAGAAACTTTCCAAAATTCATCACTGTCTACACAGATGAAAATATGACTGCTGTTCTGCCCTTGAAACAACACAAACTAAGGTATTAACTAAAACTTTTATTAATGGGGGAAAGAGGGAATGTAGACACCTTCAGAGCCTTCTGCTCTCATTACTGAAGTAGTATGTTCTTTGTTTTCATAATCTTTGCTAGAGTAAAAGGCGCAACTCCTTGATAAGAGGCAATATCTGATTAAAGATGCACCATCACTTCTGTCTTTCCAGGGAATCGTTTCAAATGCAGAGACAGTGTCTATCAGCTCTTGGTGAGGAAAGGTCAGGCCATCAGCCACCTTACTTGTCTTACGACAGCCAAATGAATCATGAACAGGTTGCTGCTGCCTCGCAAGTTCCTCAAACATTTTGCAGCTTCTGTTGCCAATTAGGAGCCCATGGAAGTCCCCCAAACCACTAATTCTTCACATTGGGCTGTATGTTAACAAAAGCCATTCTCTGCTCTCTGAAGAGTCTCTCTCTGATGTGCTTCCTTCTAACACACACAGAAAAAAATACTTAAGGGAATTAAATTATTCTGCAGAACTCTGGGATGTAGTCATGACCACTGTTTTGATTAAACTGTCTTTCTACTTCCTTGGCAGCCAGTCTCCTAGACGTATATCAAACCAAAGATGGCAATTTGCACAGTCATGGGGCTCTCAGGCAATATCCATGTTGTGCCAGTTTCTGCTTGCTTTGTGGCTTGGTTCTGGTCATTATGATGAGCTGCTAGATGCTCACCATGAAGACTTCTTATTTTGGGGTCTGGATTACTCAGTTGTCTTGGGAGAATGAGACTGTAACATAAAGTAATGGCTGCTTATTTCAAAAATGAAACATGCTTTGAGGAATGGTGTGTTTAAGTTCACTGTGAATTAAGAATGACAGAACACTAAAGATGAAGATGGCATTCTGAGGCAACAAATCAAAACTGACAGCCTCCAAAAATGGATTAAAAGGGTAGGTGACTCATTGCAGCACCAAGGAGCAATGGTAGGTGATTGTGTTCACTGATGGAAGCAAAGTAATGAGAAGCAGTCAGCAGAGGAAGTGATAGAAGACAGTAACTGAGGTGAATAGCAAAGTGCTTCTAATTCACCTTGGCTTTTTCCCTTATTAACAGCCAAAAAACAGCCCACCCATTCCCAAACAGCAATAGGTATGGGGCTGTATTTCTAGAGGAACGTAGCAGTGCATTAGAAGCTTTCACTGTGTTTTGGAAAGGTTAATTTGCACAGGGTTTCTGTGAACTAGAATGAGTTTGATCTCCATGTTATATTAGAGAACTAAGGCACAGAGGCGTGAGAGCATGAGGTGATTTGTTTAAGGTCACACAGAGTATGACTCTCCCTAGCTTGGGCACAGTCCTCAGTTAGTGTGTCTAAATGACTTGATAGTGCTGATTTCTGCCCTACCCTCTTCCAGGCAGGAGAGCCAGCTCTGACTGCACGGCACTGCAGCAAGCAGAGCTGATTGTCAGGGTCATAAATGCACGCCCAAGGTGCTCTCTTTCACTATTAGTGAACACAATGAGTTGCTTCTTGCCTTATAGCAAAGCCAAGGCATTTAAATATCAGTTTAATTTACACTGTGGAAAATATTGTATAGACACAGTAAAAGTTTGCTGCTTGTCCTGAAGGTCTCACACATATGATCTGAAAAGAGAAGAAATGTCTTCCCCCTACCATTATCTGGTGCCTTTGCTTGGATGTGGCTTTCACACTGCCTGCAGAGCAGTTAGGATTTGCCTATTCAATTAGCAGTGTAACTATGTGATAGAGCTCTCTTCAAACACAGTCAAGTGAGGAGTGCTATGTGGGACAGAGCACCTAGAACTAATTGTCTTCTGCAGAGCTTTCCCAGGGATACCAGCAACAAGAGGAACACCGATCAATGCGTGGGGTGACAGAGGCATTAGTCAGAGCTGTTACTGCTTCTATATTGTCAAATGACTCCTCTGTTTGAGATAAATTATGCACAAAGAGAAGAGACTCTTAGTGTCCTTCATGTTACACGAGGTAAAAAATAACTCCAGTCAAGTCCCAAAGTTTGAAAACTATTTTCTATTTAAGAAATTCTCTTATTAACAATGAGTAAAACCTAAATAATGCAGAATCTGGTGAATTCTGTTCGAATCAGTTCCCCTTTCACATGCATTTCTTTGCTCAACTGTAGCACTCAGTGCTAGCCATTGAGGGTACCAGTGTAAGTGATGGAGTTTCTTTATGTGCTTAAGCCATTTATCAAAATTTGCACCTTTATTTCTTCTTAAAATACTAAAGAATTAAATGTCCAGTTCATCTGAAAATCATCAACTCCCTTAGGCTTTTTCAAAAATCCCATTTGCTCTGTCTAGTGACAATTATGAAATGCTTGTCTTTCAGATAATAAATAAAGCTAGGCAATGAAGAGCCTGTTTGTTCTTTGACATGAGGGAAATGGCATCTTTCCATGCAACCATGGGAAAACTGTGCAGGCAGAACTGATAGTAAACAATTAGAAAGGCAAAAATATCCTATTTTTAAAAATCTTTTGATATTCCACGTCCCACCTTCTCTACATACATGAGAGATGTTTGCATATGCAATGCCATGTTTCTGTGTAAATTTAAGTTACAGTGTACTGAGGTGTTAATGTCGCTAATACAGTGGTGTGTAGAGTGCTTGGCAAAATATTTGTGGATCTGGTTTTACACTGAGGTGTGAGAAATCAAGGTCATAGTCATAATTCAGCAAAGACAAAGAGGATTTGATGTCTTCATCTAGGAAAAGACAGAAAATAGGGAAGATAGGCAAATGTGGAAGCCTTGAATGATTTGATGTTACTTAGGACATTAGGTGGCAATGATGTGTGGCTGCTTCCCTTTGTCCTCAAGAGTCTCTGCTCCAGTAGAATGCAGATGGTTATTGAAAGTCACAGCAGAGCAAAGGTCAGAGCATGTCAAGGAGAGAGAATGATTTGTGGGAGAGCAGCAAACCTTCTGTCACACAGAAATGAGAGAGATGAGGAAGAACTGTAAAAAAGAATAAGGAATGTTTTGTACAGGTGCTTAATAGATTCTGCCTTATCTTTGTCAAGAAAGTCAGATGAGAGACATTCATCTCTATCTCCTCACCTTACCATTTTCCCCTTTTTTTTCCTGTGTGAGCTCTTAAAGTGACTGATGTGTGGTAGAGGAAAATATGATGCTGAGATGTAACCAACTTTGAAATGTTTTAAAAAGGGAGATTAAGAAATAAGCAGTGTAATTTCTGCACATAGATTCTCAGTTGTAGATATAACAGTGTGTATAATATATGTTGGTGAAAACCAGTTCCACTCCTAATTTGTCTGTAATCCTTTCAAGTGGACTCATTTATCTGGGTAAGTTGAAGTTAGAAGAGTGTAAATTTTTTCTCTCTACATCTACTCATCTTCTCTGTGAGTGGTCACAGCTTGATAAGAGGAACAGGTACAATTGCAGAGTTCAATGGTTCTGTGCTGAAGACAAGTGAGGAAAAAAATTCCAGTTTTTGATGATGTCTCTGCCTCTTTCACTCCTGCATTCAGCAGCTTCCCAGTGAAATCTTGTTAGGTGAGTTCCTGGGTTTTGTGTTTTCTCAGTGTTTATGTACTAATGATGTGGAAAGGTCCCAGAAGCCACGATTACAGAAAAAAAAAAATAATAACAGAACTATCTTTTTTTATTATTTGTATTTAAATCTTATTCATAATGTGATCATAAATGAGACCTAGTCCCATGTGACTTCTTGCAAGCTTGGGTCCTGGAGTGCCTGTTTCTCCTACAGCATCCTACACTCCTACACTCAGCCCTTCAGTCTTTTCTCTTAAGGGCATGGTTTTGTTTGTGCAAGAGGGGTTTAATTTATAATCATTATTTAGTTGATGACTGTAGAGTGCAACGGACCACCACGTAACTATTTTAGTTTGTGTGTTTGTAAGTACTCTGTGCCTGCTGTCTATGATGTAGGAAACATACCTGTGGTACTGTGATGCTCAGATGTGAGGGGAGGTGAGCAATCTAAGGCCTCTGAGCAGTAGATTTGTTTCTGCAGCTTCTCTGAATTATTCTTTTAATTGGCAAAAGGAATTTCCTTTCCATGAAATCACCTCCCAGCTAGCCATAAGATGGGTCTGCCTTTCAAATGGACTCTTTCTTTCTCGTGAAGGAGGGTGTGTGTTTTTAACAAATGTAAGCAAAAGGTCACAGAAGAGGATCACCAATAACATGGAGATTCAGCTATTAGTTTTTATGGTTCAGACTAATGTCAGAACCACAGACCACCATTAACTTTCACTCTGTAATGGAGCATAACTCTAGCCAGGGACAGGATGCTTGGTTAGCATATGTCAGAGTAATTATAGAATTCATATGAAAAGTACAGCTGTTAATTAGCTGTACAGTCTAAGGGAAATGAATGACAAACTATCTGTATAATTCATGACCTGTCTCTGTTAATTTGATGCTGCCATGCGTGAAGTTCAACTCCTCTGTTTCCTACCAGCCATGGATAAAGTGTTTATACTGATGCAGCTCTGAACGGACAGAGATGGGAAGGATAAGGGTGTTGTACACGGTGACAAAGAATGAGACAAGCAAACAAACTATTGTGCAATGCCTCTCTCGTTTTAAATCATGAGTGAGAGAACTGCTTGCAGAAGCTATTGGCCTCAAGATGTTATCAAAGTCATGATTAGAATGGAGTTGGTCCTTAAACAGTCTTCCCCAACCCTGCTTCAGCTCCACCTCTGCCTTTGAAGGCGGTTTGAAATGCAAATACATTTATGTTACCCTTTGATCTAATTTCATCTCTGTAATTTCTCATCTTGTTATAAATCACTTGGAGTGAATAAACCAGTAATTAGACATTATGACTGGAGTTAGGTGTAATTAGCTATTTAAAGGACCACTAATAATGTTCTTAATAGAATTTCTCATTTTGTGGAAAGAAGAGGGATTGTGTTAAAATACATCTATAAGAAACCCCAGTTAATTCATAGAAGAAGCACTCTACTGATTTTGTGGCTTTTGTTCTGTAATTCTTCAGGTAAAAGATGCTCCATTGTACTGAGAGTTTAGCTCTAACTTCAGTTTATAGGAAACTCTTGTTAAGTTAATGATAATTTTTCTGAGCTATGCTGCTCACACAGCATCTGCTGCTTGCTTCTTGAGTGTGGTTTTTTGACCATTTTATGTTAGTTAGGAAAATGCCTGATTATGTATCCTGGGTCCCACGGGAAAAGATATTTGTTTATTATATATGAAACCTGCCTTAGAGAATGTTTTTACATCATGTATCTTGAGCCAGCCTGGAACACAGTGAACTAACAGAGGACAACCAACTTAGCTGAAAACTCATTTTGCATAATATGACTTTCCCTGGCTGTCTTCCTCACTCTCCTTGAAGCAAATTAAAGTGTTGCTTAGTGATAGGTACTGCTTCCTCTGGCTGTACCTGAAAAAGCCTGGACTATTACTGGGTTTTCATTTTCTGTTTTGCTTCCCACTAGGCTCCTAAATTTCATTTGGCATTAAGTGATCCTCCCTATTTTAAAAATTCTATCTATAATTTAGTCCATTTATGTATCAAATGGCTGTGAGTATATATATTTAACTTCCAAAGTGCCATAATTTAATTCAGGCAAAGATTTCCCATTGAGGGTCACTTTTTCCATGTAAGAATACTACCATAATCAAAACCCTTGCTTTACAAATCACTGTAAAAGATGTTATTTCAATTTGTTTTGAAATTATTTCAGTAACTATTTGAAAAGGTCTTGGAACCTTTCAGTCAAAATGCTGAAAACATGTTTATGATCAGGTGCCTGTGGAGGTGAGAAAGTTAGACAAAAGCTTCAGTTAAAAAGGGTTGTGGAAATTAAGATATAGAATCATAGGATAATTCAGGTTAGGAGGGACTTTAGGAGATTTTGTTCCAACCTCCTGTTCAAAGCTTTGTCAGCTGTGAGGTCAGACCAGATTATTCAAGGTTTTATGTAGCCTGGTCTTAAAAACCTCACACATCCTCTCTGAACAACATGTTCTAGTGCTTGAATGACCCGGTCATGACAAAGCTTTTCTTTCTATCCCATTTGAACTTGTCTTATTTCAATTGATGTCCAGTATTCCTTGTCCTCCTACCATGCAACACCATGAAGAGCCTGGCTCTGACTTCTCGATGACTTCCTTGTAGCTATTGGGTGGTTGATATTGGGTCTCTTTAATCAGAAGATGCTAGTGACCAAAACTGTGATTACTGCTCATGTCATCACCTCCAAACAAGGAAAAGATTTATATATATATATATAAAGGAAGACCTTTTTTAAGAGAGGGTAAAGAGAGAAATGTGCCCATGCAGGCTCATGACTGTACTTGAATTGCATCCAAAAATTTATCAAACTCTCTAAGTTTTGTGCAAAATAATAGCTTAAAAATAGCAGCACTGGAGGAAAGGAAAATGCTGGTAGCAAGCTTGGAAAGATCGATTTTCTGTGAGTGTTTCCTGTGATAAAGAGCTAACAAGCTTCCTAAGGGCTTGGTGATAGAAACAAATGATTCAGCTGTAGGATCTTAGGGGCTGGGACCATATTTTATTTGGTTTGATGGGAGTGAGAGCTTGGACGAGTGTGATACAAATTATAGTATTAGTAAAATCATTACTTCTTAAAGTAAACTCTACTGTGAGTTTGACAAGGACAGGGTGAGTAATTCCCTGAAAATAAAGCAAGGATCAGTTTCAAGCTACAAATCTTTACTGACATGGCTTTTGTTTTTTTGACATGTGATCTCTGCCGTTAGTCTTCTCAAGTTCTCTCAAATACAGTTTGCAAGATCCAGCAGCAGGCCTCATTGCAGGCTTGCACTGACCAGCTTCTTGACTAGAGGAAAGCAGGCAAAGGGGGAGGAATATGAAATTTCCTTCAGCCAACCAAAGGGGTATGACAGTGCAATTCAGCCCTAGGAAGGTTGTGCTTTTGTTTGACTTGAAGTTTCTCTGTCTCTCCCTTTCACTACCTGATGCGGATGGAGGAACCTCTGCTGATAGCAACACTGGATAAAAAGCAGGAGACTGTACAGGAGGGCAAAGTCCATCCTATCCCTATTTGTGTGCACAAATGATCCAGACTGGTGTGGTCTAAATGGAGTACAGCAGAGTTTCTGTATGGTGAGCTGTCCTCCTTCCACTGACCTCCTGGTCGGTTCTGAGGGTGTGCAAGTGGGAACACAGCTAGCTGGGGATTATAAGGCAGATGTCAGTTTATCAGTAAGATTACTACTACACGTTGCAATATGAATCACCAGCTCTGTTTTGTTTTTACCGTGAAAATTATGTCAAAAAAACAGTAAGCACCCCAGGGAGAAAGAAAGAGATATTGGACAACTACACATGCATGAGAAATCTCACATCCATCCTCAGCCTGATACAGATGGCTGTGCATACCTCAGATGCTCAATTCACTTTGACTGTGGACCCTGAAATGAAAGTCAGTGTAGCCACGTCTCATTTCTCTGGAGGTTTTTTCTGCTTTCATCTGCTTCTGATCTTTTAAAAAGTCTGTGTCGATAGTAGAGTGATAGAAGAGGTGTTGTGTTGCTCTGGTATCATCATGAAAACAAATGCTAATTACTTCTACATGAAGTAGAAGGGCATTGTGAGTGTATTTAAAATCAATCACTAAAGACAAGGATGTGTTTCAAGATTTGGGTCAACTGGATTGCTTATAGAAGGTTGTGATTTTATTTTATTTCTTCCAGACTTTTAATTTGGGTTAGTTGGGGAATAATTTTTTCTTTCCATTACATTAATGATTTATTCCACATAGCATCCCATTTAGTTTCACAGTGAGGAAAGCTCTCTTGTGGCTCTCAGTAGTCTAGTCCCAGAAGAAAGGATAAAGGGGTGGGTTGTTTCTGTCCCACGTTAAAGATCTGTGCTTGTTACAAGTATAGCTTAGCCTGTGAGGTCCTACCTGTAAGCCAGCTACTTTAGGCTCTGTTAGTTTGTGGGGTTTTTTTCTGGAGTCCATAGGGAAGGAGCTATCTGTCTTTCTTGTCCTCTGTGCTCTGAAAACAACAGCTGTTCTGTCTTTGTGTGTCTTCTTTTTTTCTGCTAATTCTTCCTTGAGGATTCATGGATGGAGAGGTACATCAGTAAAACAGCTAGCAAAAGGCAGAAAAGACAGATTTGTACTGAAACTTCTTCAAGAGAATCCCTGCTCCTTATCTGGGGTATTTCAATGACAGCTATTGCTAGGCAGAAGCCTCTGGTGTAAAAGAGAATTAACACATGCTTCATCCCAGTAGATGACTCTGAAGTGGGAGCTGACAAGACTTGGCTGCTAGGAAATTACTACAGCATCAGATTTTTGGGCAGAGATTCCCAAGGTATCACAGGGGGACACAGGCTTTGTAAGATTAAAGAGATGACACACAAGCCGAATGTTTTTTGGCATTACAACTGTATTCAATTTTTAATGAAAATGTGAGGACAATAGATGGCAGGGCAGGAAGCTGAGCCATTTTTTTGTAAAAAAGCATATTTTAGAAGAAAGCAAAGATAGCTGGGACCCGTACAAAAGTTATTAAATAACTTAATCATACACAGAGATGGGATTTAGTTTCAAGTGAAAGCTACATCGAACCTAAACTCATTAAGACATAAACACTGAACATTAACCAGAAAATGGCTGAACCTCTTCTATTCATGGTTTTTAAAAATCAATTGAAATACCATCTGTCTGACTTTGCAGAACAGTGAGGAGGAACTGGTATGAAAACACCAGTCAGTGCTTTGTAGACCTTCCATACAGCCTATAGCTCCAGATAATACACAGTGCCATATTGACCGCCACATGCAGTGGAATGTTTTTCCAGGAGAGCTGTTCTTTGTCCTGTGTCCAGGATCCTGTTGTTGTGAGGCTTGGCACAAACTGCTGAATGAGTCATACCTGCAGAACCCCTCCTGTACCATCCAGGGAACAGTGAAGACCTGTGGTTGGCCCACCCTGTTGGGAATGGCAGGTGCCAACGGGCTGCCAGGGGAATGAGGCAGCCCCTCGTCGTGCCCAGGGCTGCAGGCTGCAACTGTCTCAGTGAGTGAATTCCTCCAGTGGGTGCTGGCTGCAGGAGTTCTTTGTTGGCAGTGGGAATGGTTGGGGAAGACAAGTATCTCATGCCCTCCCCTTCAGCTGTTTTGCCATCTCCCTTTAATGCTCCCCTGGCTAGTTGTTTCAGTAGCAGAACAAATTCCTTCTTTCCTTCCTCTGCTGTCTGGGGAGGGCAGCGGCTGGATAACAAACAGGGATGCGCTTGAGGGTAAGCCAAATACCTACTCTTCAATAGAGTTTCTGCAAATTCTTGAGAGGAGTGGACATGGTGAAGGTGGTAGAGGTGTTTCATTTTATTCACCCTCAACTTTCCAAATAATAAATTGTCCATATTGCTTTGTGCTTTATAGTGCAGAATTATTCGTTATCTTTGATGTTTACTTTCAATTACATAAAGCCCTTTATCCCTATCAGCCCTACATTATTGCTCAAAAATAAATTTCCTTAAGTCCCTGGTTATTTTATTTTCCTGCTTCCTGAACTGCTTACAGTCCTTCAGCACCTCTGTGGTAATGAATAATAACAGTGCTAATGATGATAATGAAACTTGAGTGCTTACAGCAGGCTGGAGAGAGAGGGAAGTGATGTGATGGAAACCTCACTCTGTAGCCCTAAATTCTTTCAATATTCTCTGTTACATAACTGAATGGTCCATCTGATATGCTGTCTTTTTATGCTCCTGTTTTTCTTGCATTGCTACAGCTTTCCCTGCATC
This sequence comes from Chloroceryle aenea, assembly GCA_013399075.1. NCBI lineage: Eukaryota > Metazoa > Chordata > Aves > Coraciiformes > Cerylidae > Chloroceryle > Chloroceryle aenea. Next base: position 276,073 of record VWZY01001955.1, read on the forward strand.
TCTTCCATTGAGTTTTTCATTTGAAGTGGTTTCCCTGGATCAGTTTTTTCAACGTCCTTCCTGTGTTTCCAACCACATCAACTATGTTTATTTAGTGTACTCTTGTCATTGGCTTTTATTGCAGTTTCTGTGTTAGGGTAATTTCCCAACTAGCAGAACAATTTATAGATGATACATTTTTCCTACTGCAGTGACAGGTTCCATGCGCTGTGGTGAGGCACTGTGTTCCATAGTGCTGTCAGCACTCTCACCAAGGCTCCTGCTGAATCCATCCCATCCAAAGCAAGCCTGGGAAGATGAAGATATTCTCCTTAGAAGTTGCTCAAACTATCTATGTCTGCAGTCTTCTCACAGTAAGATTAACAGCAATGCCAGTAGACTAAATATGAGTCTCTGCAAAGCTTTAATACCTCCTTTATTCATAAGGATTTTCAGGTTTTGTCTCCTTGCCCTTTCCTTCAGCTTCGTCTTCTTTTGGTGCCATTCCAAGAGGATTGGGAAAGAGAGAAACAGTTATTAAAACTGGAATGATGTAGTTAAACATATTTTGAGACATCACACTGTAACTGCAAGAGCCATTTAAACTTTTCTTTTCAATTACCATAAGTAATTAACAGCTACCCAGGAGCAAGTTTCAGATTAATTAATTCCCTCCAAAGTTGTCATCCTAAGTATTCCTTTGACCAAATATTCAAAGTAACTTGAAAGTAAGCTTGGAAAGTGTTATTAGCTACAGTACAGATGCCAATAAGGTTAGTAGCAGTTTTGCTAAACTTTCTTCTGCTATTTTCATGAGATTTTTGTAATTGTCCAGGAAAATTAAAACTTCCACACTGAGTGAGGCTGTATTGTTTTCTATTTCTTACACTATCCTGCTGAATAATTCTAAACAATATAGTCACATCTTCATTAAAATCTCAATTATAGGGAGCTAAAAATAACAGAACTCCCTTACTTTGGCCATTCAAATGGACAAACCCGAGTTTATTAGCCAGCCACTAAAGTCTTTGCACAAATGTGGACAGTGAAGAAATTAAAGTATACCTAAGAGGTCTTTGCAATTAACCTCACTGGGACACTGCTGATTTTATCAGAGGTATGATTCTGCAGTGCATCCTGTGTCCTGTAGAGTGCTGATCTGCTGCATCGACAGTGCTAGCTAATATTTGCTCCTCAAGGCATTGAAGAAATTTAGTGATAAAGCAGTAAATTTACTAATCTTAAATAAGGCTGTTCTTCTAATTCACTCTCTCCCCAGAACATGCACCCAGGCTCCTTTCCTACTTTGCAATAGAATGATTTTCTTTAGATTTTATTCCAAGGATACCAGTTTTTCTTCTTTGAGTCTTGAAACATCTATTAGTCATGGATAATCTTAAGTAAGAGGCCCACATGGTGATATTAGCTACTCAATATCTGCTTAGGAATAGCAGGATCAACACGGCAGTCTTCGAACTTACCATGGCTTGAAAGCTGCACTGGTGATAAATGCCTGAGAACTTTTTTCCCATTTTTTTTGTTTTAGGTGTTCAACATTCACCCTGTCTATCAAACAAGATAGATGAGTATAGTTCCAAATCCTCTGTGAGGATTACATCAGTGCAAATGATGAGGCTTTGGGGAGACTGTGTCTGCCCTTATCCCCTAAAATCTATCTTGGGAGGATTTTTGTAATCTCTTTGAAATCCTGGATTTCCAGAACTCTTCACAGAACTCTATAAAACCTCTCCTTGTCAAGAGCTGTACAGGGAGGCAGTCACGTTGCTCTACTGCAATCTGGCTTGATGCTCTTAATAGTTTCTCTCCAATTCCTTGCATCATCATGCATTTTTTAGAAGTCTTTTTAAAGGCAGAGTGATCACATGAAATGAATACATAGAAAATCTTCTTTGAAGAGTCTGAGTCTAGTTTTCAGGTTATGCTTATATTTGGAGTTGGCACTAAATATTTTGTTTGTTTAAGAATACAGGCAGAAAAAAAAAGTCGTAGGCAGAGGTAAAATCTTATAATAGATCAGATGATGAAATAGGAAGAATGAGTCTTACATACCCAGGATCTTGTCTGAAGAAGGGATGTTAAGAATAACTTGTGTAACTAGATGCTTTTCTAATTTGTCCAACTAAGTCAGGTGGTCTGAAATAGCAAACTCTGCCCTTTCTTTAGAGGAGAATTTAATATCTTATATTCAGCTGAGTATCTGCAGTTCCTTTGGGGTGATCAACACTTTAACTAAAATTCTAATTATTATGTTAATCATTATTCAGATGGCAAGGAGTAAACTGCAGAGATCCAGTTGGAAGGTAGTAATAGGAAGATACAAATCATCAGATTTGGTTCTGAAATACATGAATTTTCATGGTTTGTTGGAAGCAAACCATCTCTCTGGGGGAAAAAGATTGCCTTGAAAAATCAATGAAGTTCATTGCAGCTGTAATTTAGTGTTTTGATAAAACAGAAAATTATCCAGTTAAAATTCTTGTTGGTAATGAATAAGAAACCTAAATGTTTGTATGTGCAGTTTTCTGTGTGATTGTTGATATATATGTATAGATATAATTTTCTTTTGCTCTAGTCACAAATAGAAAACATTATTAGCAATGGAGAAAGACAGCTCAGAATCGAAAGATGATTAAAAATGCTTCTTTTCTTGATAGTGCCATTGTGTTAGGGTGGGAATTGAAGAGAGAGAGCCTTCAGAGACTGCATCGTCATGACACTGCAACAGAGGGGCAGTAAGAAGTCTAAAAATAACAATGTATGGGCAAAAGTCAAAGAATGCAAAGCTGTATCTCTGCAAGATATTGAACAGCTCCTGAATGTTTGGCACCTGGCAGGGCTGATCTCCTGAACACTGCCACTGGAGTTCTGTTCCTCCGCCTCACTTTGATTTTATCTTCAACTTTCACAAGCATTGAAGATGAAACAGGGAAACAAGCTGAGCTGAACAAGGAAGTTAGAAATGTGTAAAGTTATGTAGAGAATTGAAAGTGAAGGGGTCACTGTGGTCTTGAATTGCTGAAAGAGTTTACCTGCAAACATGAGGTGTAGAGCAAATAGCCCAAAGCTTAGTGCACAAGAATACAACACAGGAGAAAGAGTCTCAAGTCCCCAGCATTTTCCTTTTAACTTTACATTAGCAACTGAGTTCTGTATCAGTCCCCCATTTCTAACACTGATATGAAAAAAACCTCTTTTCACATTCTCCTGTCAAAGAATAAACACTTTCCAAACCTTTGAGATGGGCAGGAACTATGGTGTGGCAAGTTGCATGCTGTAATTCAGTCTAAGCCTTTTGGAACTTTGTCAGATTTGATGTGTAAATCACATCCCTGTCTTTCAGTTTCTGTAGTGTGTAACTGTGCTGGATAATTTTCCAATGGCATCCAAGTGCCTTTTGTTTGTCTAGAGCTGTTTGCCAGCTGCTACTGGTTGGGTGCAGGACCAGACATTGTGGATGTGAAAAAGTAGCAAACTATTTACACTGTGGCAGCTCTTTCTCTGATGGAGGACATGGCCAGTGAGTTTTCTTGTGGCAGGAGAGGAAAAGAGTCTGTTAGAAGTGCACATTTACAAGTAACAGTGACACTGATCATGCAGGATATAGCTCACGTCAGCCATTAACTGGGCCATCTTAAAGAGAAGCTTTGCTACATCTTCTCTGCTTAGAAACCTTGTGGCATAGCAAGAAAACTGTGCATGGTTACCTGAAAATGTTTTCTGGTCCCCATTTGGGAGAAGAGGTGGATTCTGTATGTTGAGAGAGTCTGATTCCTCCATTGCTCCTCCAAGTCACTCCACAAATATTTCCTTCTTGAAGTCAGAACTCAGCCAGTGTCTCAATATGTTACAGGACAGTTGTCAATTCCATTTCACACAGTTACTTCATGTCATGTAATTTCAATTAATGCTTGCAGGCATATGGTGACATAAACTGAGGAATGATTGAAAAGACTGAAAGGATTCTCGAAAGCAGAGAAATATTCAGGGACATTGGTAGACACTGTATTTGCTAAAGGAGACACCTTTGTCCAAATACAGAGTCAGGAGACTTTGAGCCAAATTGAAAGTGCCAAATTCAAAAGCCAATGAAGGAAATGCTCTTAATAGAGAGTATATAAATAGCTGCTGCTTCATGGAAGAAGTGCTGAATTAGGTGACATAAGGACTTACCATTACATAAAAGAGGAAGCAAAAATATACCCCTGTAAAAGCTCCCTCTTCAGTTTGACTCAGAGAAGTAGTAAAGCACAGACTTCTAACATGTGAAAGCCTTGATTCAGTAAACTGCTTGAGCATGCACTAGAATTTTAGTCTCTAAGTAATTCCATTGACTCCATTAACATTCACTGCTCACTTAAAGTAAAGCACATGTGAAGGGCTTTATTAGATATTAGCTTAAGTAAACTGTTAATTATATGGCATAAGGAAGACTTTCATGTGAGCTCTTTAGGAATTTGTTCCAGTGAGTTGCTTTCTCTTGTGCCCATTAGGGATGAAGGGGACCTGAGTGGTTTTGTGGAGTTTGTTACCCTTATTAGACTGCATCTAACATAAATGTCAAACAATGAGAGGTGCAGTCGCTGCCTTTCACTGGATTCATGACAGGCTCTGCCTGACAAACAAAGACTTGGTATTAGTCCTGGTGCAGGTAATGATAGTTCAAATAAAACCAACAGAAATCAAATTATTTAGTATTAGGCTAAAAATATTTAGCATCACAGTCAGGTTTAGAAGTCAGAATAGGGCTTTGGTATCTTTGCAGAGGGGATGCACTTTATTTAAAATGCAAACTAAATCAATACCAAAGTCCATGCTCATTTGTCTTGAGATGTCTGTGTATTGCTGCTAGGTTTGCTTTCTTTGCTCAGTTCCAGGAAGCCACCAGCAGTCACCAGCATACCTTTGTGCAGGGGGGGAACACCTTGTCCCTGTTACAGCTCTTCTAAAGCAAACTTTCATTGCAACCCAAGATGCTGGTATCTCCATGGGGTGAGTAAAGGTAACTCTTTGAGACTGGCTTGTTCTGGACAAATGTGCCTAATGACACAGCAGGCGCTTGCAGAGAAGGACTCAGAAGTGAATATTCTCAGCCAGCACATGCTTTGCAGAAGGGGCTTTATACTGGTAAGCTCTGTGAATGAATTTCTTCAGACCTGTGTGCTTGGGGCCAACCACATCTTCATTTTGACTACAACATCATGAAAGTAAGGTACCATCCAACTTCAGTGTAGAAAAATAGCTAACCCTTAGCATGAATGGTACATATATTTTTTCACCTTTACAATGGCTCACAGTAAAGTATCATAAATGGCCAGTGTCTACAACACATAAGAAAGATCACTGAAGAGGAATATAGTATCCTATTACCCTTCTCTTATGCCAGACATTACGAAATCAGTCACATGTTACAACAGAGCCACAGCGCAATTTATCAGTTTCAATATCAGTGATAAATTTAATGTACTCTGAACAAGAAATCCCATTATTGTGATTTTATATGTAATATAAAAATATATGGATTCTATTAAAACCAAAAGAAATAGTAGCACTGATTGAACCCCTTCGGAAGGGACTTACCTTAAAAAAAGTAACATGGTATGATCCCTACTAAATTCTTCCAACTTAATTTTCCTTTGCAGTGTTCATTTTTATAACACAAGCTTCACTCTATTAAGCTGTCAGATAAAAAGGGAGCTAATGGCCTGGCCACATTTTCATCTAACAAAGGATACGTTTAGCTTGCTCAATTACTAGGGAAGCTTTAGATAGCAATACAAAAAGAAGGACGACACAGCAATTTATTTTTACAATAAAACTATTAATTCTTGCACCCTCCCCGCCTTACAATATTCCGATGCTACATTAATGAGGCACTTTTAATATAATTATGGTTGCTTTTGTTCCAGCTCTTCCTGATTTTTAGATGTGGCCTTAGAATTAACTGTCCTTGGCCAGAGTTAAATGTTCCCCTTAATTGGCCTGAAACTGTCAGCTTTTTATAATTTTCTGCCACATCTCTTGCTATTTTTTACCATTTGGATTTAGGGAGAAGAAAGAGAAAACATCATTTTGTGATGCTTCTCTTTTCGGATAATTTAACCAACGTTAAATTTGTAGCATCATTGCTGGGATTTGCACAGTCTAAAGCTCAACATATGGCCACTTAGCTGTTTTTCTTCACAAGTTTTAGATGGAATATAATTTATTTTCTTTTACAGCAGGCTGAAAAATCCAGCATCTAACTCTTAATACAAGTAATTCATTAGCAACAGGCTATGTTGATCCTGGAACCAAATACAGCAATTACCCAAAAGGCCTTAAAACTGCCTCTTAAACAATTATTTGAAGGAGTGGGTTATTTACTCAGCCGGTAACAGGCTGTGGAGCATTTAATCTTTTAGATGCTGGCCCGCTCCTTCACTTAGGGTTGTGCTGACTCTTATTTGTTTGTGTCCTGTGACTAAGCGGCTTGGTGCTGCACACAGCCAGCTAGTTTGCAGTCTCAGAAGGCTGGAGGAACAAGCAGACCATAGCAGCTGAATTTCCTTTTAATTTCTAGCATGCTGCCTTTCACTCAGTGCAAGGAATACAGTGCTTTGTAATTCAGCTCACCACCTTCGCTGTGGTGTTTTCTTCATCTTTATGCATGTTGCTAGCTGTAGCTGGTCTTTGATATGGTTATGAAATGGCAGTGTGAATTACATCTCTCTCTGGAAGTATGAAATGTATGCCATTACCCCCTCACGCATATTGAAAGAAAACTAGTCTTTTGTTTTGGACATAAGGTGATCTCTCAAACTTAAATGAGGGAATTCTTCTTCATGGTTCAGTTCTCCAATGGACTGTATGAACTGGGCATCATCACCACACTTAGAGCCACACTAATTGCAGGTACTTTACATGGATGCTTGATCTTTCTTTTAAGCATATAAGGGCAGTTCTGCTGGTTTTGGTTTATACTGCAAACACAAACCCAGAAACTAGCTGTGTTCCCCCTCTTAATGTGTATGTGCTGTGACAGTGTGCATGTGTTGCAGGACAGGACACTTGGTCTCTGCTGCCTCTTCCCTAATGAGCAGTTTGGTTTTTACAGCCCTGAACATGGCTCTCCCAGAGCAGGGATTATTTTTTTGTCTTCTGAGGTTTGGCTCAGTGAAGAGGACCACATAGAGACACAAACATCCCACTGGAAGTAAGGTCTACTACTCTTACTCATAAAGACATGAGAACAATTCCTTCAGCACTCCTGGAAAAATTCAGGGTAGTTGCTTCCTCGGGAGGAATGTTTTAAAGTGGTATCTCTCCTGGTAAACTTCCACAGAGTGATTGGTAAAACCAAGTTGTACATCCCAGGGATAGGAGAGAGGTAATTTGGTGAAATATAGAGCAATGCACGATGGGAAAGCCCTGATAGGAAGCTAGAGATTGTGTCCTAGAAAAAGGAAAAATGCTAAAATACTGAAAAATAAATATTTGGCTTGTCTTGGTGAAATAAATGGCTTGTCTGGATAATCCATTTGGGATTTGAAGGGATTCCTTTGGTTGAAAAGGCTAATAAGAGAGTTATTAGAATTCCCTAGGTAGAAATATATGAGATGGATCATGGGTGTGTGGGTAGAAAGATGAAGGCTCCGTCTGCATTGTCTTGGCAGAATGCAAAAGCAAAGATGTACAATTCAGCTGAGGCAGGAGGGAGGATGTTAGAGAAACGTGGAGGGGTTGGTTCCCTGGGGGCAAAGGCTTTATAGGTTTTGCAGTCGAGGCTGATGTGCTGCACTTGCAGACGACGTCACTCCTCTGAAAACTCCACAACTGTGTCTTGTGACAAAGACACCTGGGAGATGAGTTTGAGTTGGACAAAATAGGGGTTTCATTACCAAGGCTGGCAAGAGAGGGTAACAGAGACTTTCCTTACCTTATTATCAACCCTTGGAGACTGCCTGGGTCTTGAAAAAAGTCAGAAGGATCACTTCTTTTGCTTCAGTGCCTCAGGTGCTCTGGTTCTTCTGGAGAAGAGATTAATATTTAATGACAAAGCACTTTGAAACTGGAGAAAAAAAAATTAATGGTCAGCTTTGGCCTGCTATGTTCAGGGTTTAGTAGAGTGTAATTCTTCATAAGAAGAAATCTTTGCCAGATATTTAAATCTGGCATTGTCCAATGAATCATTCAGTGATGAAATATTCTGGAACCATTACAATTTTTAAAAATTAATCACGCATTAGACTTTTTGCACCATTTAATATAGCAAAGAAGGGTACTGTTTAAATATTACAGGCTTCATTAACTGAAACTAAATTATTGTTCAAAATCAAGTGCATCAATCTCATCCTGAGAGATGTCTGACCCGTATTTATTTCTGCTGCTGGAATAATTATAAAAGAAATTGTACTGTAATTTTAGTCTTGCTATCAGGAAAACTAGCAATGCTCACTGTTCACTGACTCGAGGAATAGGAGGGGTTAGAAGCTGTGTTAGCACTGATGGAGAGATTCACGGTGTAGTCATGTTTTATGTGTAGTTTCTTGGACAGCTTCAGCTTTTACAAATAAACAACAATCCCCAAGAATCTCACCTAAAAGGTAGTCTAGATCCAGAGATGTGAGTATGCACCCATACTCATTCTACTTAATCCCTCAGAGTATGTCATCATTTTTATTGATAAGGTGAGAATCTGTTTGATACAATAGGCCTTTTAAATCTATATACCCTTTGAATGCACTGTTTCCAACAAGAATATATCTAGCCTAACATTCTTTCTTTTTGCTTTTGTAGATTGTCTGTCTTTCTGCCACTTTTTAGTAACCTAACTGTAATGGGACAGAATTATACACTGCTGGATGTAGTTGAAAATGCTATAGAAAAAGATTTTCTCTTACAGAAACACAGTGATTAGGTTGTTTTGAATGAGGTTATATCAGTACAGGTGGTGACAGTTACTTCTTCAGATACATCCATATTATAATAAGATCAATAACTCATTGATCGAAGTGATAAGAGAACTACTAGTAGATTTCATGAAGTCATTAATTAGCAAGCTACCAGTAGTGCTTACTGAATCACTGGGGTATTATTGCTTAATTATATGCCTAACTAAGCATACCCTCTGCTCTAATTAGTGGAAAATGAGTTAAAAATATACAGGATATGGCCTACTTCTGTACCCAGTCACAGCTTAACTGGTTTTCTTTAATTTCCAGATATTCTATCAACGTTATAAAATATTCAACACCTGTATTTCATACATCTGCTACCATTAGTGTCAAATTCGTTGATGCAGCTTAACTGATCTAGAAGTAAGTTTAGAAATTAATATTAATATATTGTTTATGAAGACTGCGAGTTGAAAAAGTACTTTAACCATAAATAAGGCATATTTATTTCAAGTGTCTGTGCTCAAATAAAACAAAATGTCAATATGAAACATATTCAACAGGACTGGAGGTAGACCATTTTAGAGATTTGTCTTGTGTGATTGTGTAGGAACGAATTTTCAGTGCAAAGTCTTCTGGTCCTTTAAAAAGACACAACCTGTAGCAGGTTTGATAGAAAGTTTAACTTCTATCCAGACAGAAATTGCTGTTAAAACTGCACATCCCAATCTGAAGGGTGCAATGAAGCTATTTACACAGAAATCCCTGGCAAGTAAGGCAAAACAAACTTGACAGCATGGAAGTAAGTATGACAGTAGAAATCAAATAGAATCTTTAAGTATCAGGACAGAGGGAGAGTGAGAGACATGCTAGAAAATTTCAGTGGCAATTGATGTCATCAGCTTGAGCGAGGTCTATAAACCTAGTGATGTATGGATACCCCTGTCTGAACAGCACATCGTTCCTGGGGAAGAGGTTTTACAGAGTCATGGTTAGCCCTCTGATGATTAGAGAGAAAAAAAATCAGTTCTTCTAAGGTGATCCTTGGGCATCTCCTAGTGAGTGCTGTCAGGACAGGCCACTGAATTGGCTCACTTGTGAACACTTCATTAGCCTCTCTCGTTCATGTGTATTCAGGGCTTTCTTCCCACTTACTTCCTCTAGGGGACTGCAGCAGGTGCATAACCTGATGCTGGGCCAGCACTGGGAAATGGTGAAGCGGTCTCACCATAAGGAGTTCCAGGCAGTAGTTCTGTATGGAGAGGAAGAATAAGCTATACCTAAGATCAAAGAAGTGATCCCTGCCAGAGGCTGGACAAGCCATTTGGCAGTCAAGCCATTTGGTTCATCCCTCCTTTGGGCACGAGGTTTGCAGCATATGATCTCCAGAGGTCCCTTCTGACATCCACTGTTCTGTGATTCTGTAAAATGAAGTCTTTTACTGTGTGTGTCCAAGTGAGTTTTCTTGGTATGGCAGAAAATACTCCATCTGTACAGGAATACAGAATGAATTTAGGCTCCTCTAGAGAAGTCAGTTGTTCATACAAACATCTTGATATATATGGCAAACGCCTGTGGGGACATAGGCAACTCTGTTATTGTCTGCTGGCAATAACATATTTCTGCAAGTAGTTTTATTGCCATCAGTCATATTTCCCTCAAGTGTGCTCAAGGGGCAAGGAAGTTTTGAATATCCAGGAGATGACTAATGTACTGGTGTAGAAACAAACTTCTTCAGTAGTGTCAACTTCTGACACTTAAAAGTGATGCGATGAACATATATCTGTGCTGCTACCCCCTAAAAAGCATTCCAGGGAAGTGGAACAATCCCTTACTGCATAAATCCTGCTTTCCTATTAGCTAGTTTTTGAGTTTTGCAACAGGCTTACTGATCTAAAGCATAGGGGCAACTTATATACTGCAGGAATTTCATAAAGTATAGGTGCCTGACATGTTTTTATGCAAGTTTCCTGTTGCCTAGCTCAAAAGCCTCCAGAATATCTGATGCATGACCATTCCTGTATATAAAGTGATGAAAGTCCCAAGTCCTTTGCAGCGTGTACCTTTCACAGAAGTGCCCAACATACTGTTTTACAATTCTCAGTGGTATGAATACTGCTCCCTCTGCATAATCCTGTCCTAAAACAACACACAGTTAAGCTCTTAAGCTTCTATCCAAATTCCATTATCTCTCTGTGACCATTTGACCTTGTAAACTTACTTGAAAATCTGGTGACTTAATTATTGTAAACAAGTACAACCCAGACTGCTTTGAAATCTGAAGATCTTTTAAAGTTTTGTCCCAAGCTATCTAACCTCAGGCATCAAAGAAGGAGTCACCTTTGAAGTCTGAACCTCAGAAAACCCTGTGTACATAGTAATGAATTTCAGGTATACTGAAGAAGGTCATTGACAGGAAATCCTGAAGAAAGTCTCTGGGACTAAGTTCAAAATCCCTGGGTAATTCCAGCTTCAAGAACTGCTTAAATGAAGAGTTTATAAAGGAATACATATCTCCTCGATATTAACAAGTTCCCCACAGAAAGCATTTGTCTTTGCAAGCTCTCTCCTAAATGCAGTTGGACAAAACTTACAATATCTGTAATATATAATAGCAGGGAATCCATTGGAATGACTGACTTCAAAAGAAATGAAAGTGGTAAACAAATGCATTACTTGTGTGCTGAGGTTTTGCAGCTTGACAAACTAAACAAACTCCCAGAGCCTTACATGTCTTTTCTAATACAAGCTAGAAAAGCTGAAAAGTTATTACACCAAGATGCTTGTGGCTCTTAGATCTTCTTATTAAGCTAGAAATTCTTTGATAAAAGCTATTTAAAGCACTTCTAAAACCTTTTCCTTTTGTGAAAGGAGACACTGATCAATGAAAAGCAGGAAGTTTGTAGGCTTTTCTTATGGAAGAAGAGCCACCTACTCACAGAAGTAGACCTTAGCTTCAAATATTTTGATGTGCAATGAGCTGGGAAAGTAGCATTTTCCTTAACAGCTTTTAGCAAATTTTATGCTGACCTCTAAAAGAAGAGAACTGCATGCAGCCTGTTTGGCTGTGGAGGTGGGTAGGTTACAGTGACAGATGGCTCTTCTGGAATGAGAAGTGCTCTCAAGATAGTGGCTAAAATACGCTTGAAATACCAAAATTGCTACTGGCCACCTGCAGTTGCTGTCAGGTTGGTAAAGGCTGAGTTTCTTTTCTTGCCTTGGCACACACTTTTTAGGCCATTTGAGTTAGCAGAATATTAGAGAAGGCAATGCTGTATACTTCACTAAGCACTAGGAATATGTTAATTTGTATCATCTGAATTAAGAAAACAACAACAAAAAACCCCAAATAGGTTTAGGTTTATTTGTTTTTACATGCATTTGATTTGCATCGCTTAATGATATAATTTGTAGCTGTTTGTTTACCATTCCTCTCCTGATAGTTCAGAGGAAAAAAGAGTTTATTTATCACAACAGGTAGGTCTTCAATTTCCTCTCAATTCAAGTCTTTTAGAAGACAAATAATTTCTTCCATTTCCATTTCACAGGAAAGAAAAGATAAATATAATCTTCCTTACCTGTAATTGCACTGATAAACTGTATATATATGTGGCCACAGATAAAAGTATCACATCTATTTTAGTGACTTCAGCACTACAAAGATTACCCTATTTATTTCTAACCATATGAATCTGACAGTATCCCCTTTAGATTTCTATTCTATAGCACGTCAGTAATAATTGAAAAATGCAGTTCTTTGCTCTGTGAGACAGAGTTGATAAGGTAAACTATGAGAATGGAGTTTAAGCATGTAAGGAAATTTCAAGGACATCTGCTAGGGAGGAAGAGGCTTCATGTTGTTTTCTGCTTACCTGATATTACTGGGTGAGGATATCTCATGGATTAGTAAGTAAACTATTTGCATCGTTGTGTTGTCTTTAAAGAGCTGATATGAATATGCATGTATGGCCAGAAGCTTAGGGCTTTATAAATTAAAGAAGTGCTTCCTTCTTTTCCTTCCTTTCTCCCTTCCCCAGCCAGAGGTTTGCAGGCGACCTTTCTCACCAGAGAGTGCTCCTGCTGCTGTTCCCTGCCCCAGGAAGCCAGTACTGTGCTGCCAGCCAGGAGAGCTGTCTGCCCACAGCTGCTTGCTCTGCATGGATGCCTGCCTGGCACTGAACAGTTTTTCCCCCTTAAGCTTTGACAGAAGCAGCAGCACTTTGCCCAACACTACCCTGAGTGCTGCTGCAAACTTTCAGTTAATTGGACAGAGCATTCCAGACATGTCCCTCCTTCCAGGTAGCAACATAATGGGCATAGTGAGAAACACCTCAAAGCCAGGCCTACCAGCTCAGTCAAACATAGCAGAGCAGAGAGGGAAGAAGGAATTGAATCAAATTATTCATTCCCTTCTGCATTAAGTGATGAGGTTTTTTCTTTTTTTCTCTTGCTTCATTGTGTTAATTAAATGTGATGGAGACTTCCCACTGCTTTCTCCTGGAGTCTCTTTCATGGTCATATGGACCTTAGACAGTCTTTCCTGGAATTCAGCCTGAAGATTTCTGTCTCTTTTTAGTGTCATTACATTACTCTTGGTTGCACAGTCACTGATGATGCATGTTAATGTATCTCACAAAAATGTTGGGTTATCTTGATGTGATGCTTATAGTGGGGCAGGGGGGAGCAGAAGCACAGGCTATCAACACCCCAGGCTAAGTTTTGCCCTCCATATACAGTGCAGTTGGCCAATGCATCATTGAACAGTTTTTTTTGGATGTCTATGTGGGAAAATAAAAGGTGTGTATGCTTCATGACAGCTCTCGGCACATAAATGAATTTCATCCCCACAAATTTCTAGAGGCTAGAACTGAGCCCAAGAGTCCTTATATTCAGTTTCAGACTGCACTACCTTCTAGTGGCCTTTTACAATATTTCTTCCCTTTTAACTTTCTAGCCTTTGCTGACAGTGCTCAGGAAACTCTGAGGCCCAGCTAAACTAAACAAAGGTAGTTTTTCAATTTCCGAAAAACTACAGAACTTTCATTTTCTCAGGAGTGGTAAAAATAGCATGCCAAAAATCTCCTTCTGGTTTATGGACTTTGTTCCCATCTACCTGTAACTGAGATTTCCAGCAGTGTATTTGCTGCCTTGTAACGCTGGTTTGTGTATCACAGGAAATCTGACTGATGTTAATGAATTCATGGGTCATAGTTAGACTTAATAATGAACAGATTTACTGAAATGTAAGCAGGAATTCTCCAAGTACGAAACTGAAGTCAGAAGTGTTTAAGAGTCCATGAAGTGATGTTGGAATAGATATTTGCTTATTAGTGGTTTCATTTTACATTGTGAGTTATTTTTCTGCAAACCAGAAATAGCAATAAATTATAAAACCAGTTGGTTTAGATTAAATTGTAATAAGAGTATTTCATTCTGTGTTCTGCATGGATGACAGTGCAGGAAGGCTGTAGCAAACTGCAGATGGGCTTGTAAGGGATGAGATTCTGGTCCAGCTCTTAAGCTTGTGCATGTAAATTAACAGGTATCCCAAGACTGAGCGGATGCACCAGTTCCATCTGAGCACAGGTTCTCATGGAACTTGACCTGATGGCTGGTCTCTTGATTATTACGCCATCTTTTGACCTATAAAATGCAAGAGGCATAAGAACAGGACTTTCCTGCATTACTTTGGTACATGAACAGTAAGCCATGGAAGCATATTTATTCCTATCAGCATTGTGAAAAAATGCCATCATAATCTCCAAGTGAGACTGGCTGCATTGTTTTCTTCTTTCTGTTCCTGCCTAAGCTGTAAAATACTGCACGCCTGTTCAGACAAATAGTGTAGGACTGCTATATCCCCCCGTAAAACTCAAATGTTGCCTCTCTTGTAATCTGGACTTACCCTTCAGTGTCACTACCTGCACAGGATTTACCTTATTCATTTCCTGAGTTAACACAATTGAGGTTTGGGGTTTTTTTAAATAAGAGAGAATTTAACAACATCTGTGAAATGTCATAGTTTGACGTGAGAAGGAACAGTGGAAAATGTTGAGTTGCATTTTTTATGCCCGTTTCAGATCAGTTAGTAGAAGTTTCTACCACTCAATCCAGTAAAAGTAGAACTACATGCGTAAGAAATTAGAACAGAGGGTGTGGATGTGGTACAAATGTAAAAAAATATTGTGGTGGCTTCTGATGTATTTACTTGCTTTGTTGGACAACAGGAAAGTCGAGAAGAAAGGTGCCCAGACCAAGATTATATTTAAAATATCCAGTGTAGCACCTGATGTAAGGCCAGATACTTGTTGCTGGGCATTTAAATGCTCATAAAATCACAGTTGCAGCACTCCTGTAGTTGTTATACAGTCCTTCCATCTAAGCCCAGTGGACACTTTGTAGTTTATTTATTATTAGTTAGAGCTTTTTAGCTGATTTCCTTTAGTTAAAGCTTTTTAGACCTTTATAGAGAGATTTTCATGAAGGAAATGCTGCAGCTGGCATTTGATTGACCAGCTTCATGAGCACTTACTCATGAGAATGAAATGTGATCAGTAAAATTTCAGAGATTATCCATTGATAGGTTATGGTTTTCATTCTAAAAACTTCTAATATGTAACTAAGCACTAATTCTACCTGAGTTTTATGTCTGCTCTGCAAAGTTATGTCAAGTGCAGGATAGACTAGGTGAAAAGACTTCTAATCTGTTAATAAAAATTATTTTTTTATTAAGACTGTAGGAATATTTAATCCCTAACCATCTATATCAAAAAAGTGGGTATAAAGCACTTGTGTAATGACACAGGGTTTCACACTTCAGCTGGATTTGCTCTGAGTTCCCATGAAGCAACTCCAGCTGCCTCTTACTCTCTGTCATCCTGAGTTAGGTGGGAACGTTCCTTGTGGGACTGTTTGGCAACACAGATCAAGAGATGATCCCAGTTAAAATTAAAATGAGCCTCAAAACACTGGGGCATTGCAAGCAAAAGGGTGACTGCTGCCAAGAGAAATGTTTCAGGCTGGCTTTTTTCTTGGCTGTGCTGATGTGGATGAATATGCAAGGGCTGAGCAGAAGGGGCTTCCTTCCCTTCTTACTGCTCCTGTGTTACCGTGGCAGGCAGAAGACCTGCTCACACTCCTGGGGGTGCATCGTTCTTGGTGCAGCACGGAGGGCAGATGTGGGCCTTGTTGTGAGGAACTCATGTCTAGGCATATGCCTGTAGAATCACCTTTTTTTGTATTTTGCATTTCCCAAATATCTTTCCTTCACCAATCTGCCATTCCACTGGGACAATGAATGATACATTGTTTTACTACCTACTGCTGATGTTTCATTTCATTATTATGAAGAAATACTGATGGACTTCTTCACAACACTGAAGGGATATGTTTGAACCAAACCCAAAAATCTTCTTTATTTATATCATAAACCCATGAACATTTGGTGAGGGTTTTTAAATTATTACTTTAGCATGATTTGTTTTAAGAAAAACACTTCCTTGGCTGGAAAAGTAAAAGCCTTAAGGAAGTTCTTAAGCCATGAAACGACTTGAATGAATTTAACAGTAGATAATCTTATTACTGTCACAATCCCTATTATGGTGCAACTGGGAAGGGAACAGAGCCTGGAATTCAGAAATTTGGAACAGAAAAGCAAACAGCACTTGGGGAAAGTTTAGCCTGTTATGTCCTCATAGTTGCTGAAAACAAATAAAACAAAAAATAACCTAATCTTATGGTTCTGATACCTGAAATTAACATTTACACCAACTCATCTGAATGAAACTCCTGTCAAAGAGTTTACCTTCTAAATACTATTTCCCTACCTATATCTCAATTCAGTTGCTAGTTATGGCTGAGAGACTGTTGATTTTATACTGAATGGTGATTCAGAGCCCAACCCATTTTTTGTTAAAAGTATTTGTGAATTGATGATCTAATAAAAGAAGCAGATAAATGATGATTTTTAAAAAAATGGATTTAAGTAATTGTTCTGATCACCTGCATGCTAAGGCTCATTCCTCCTTTCCCCATACTTAATTCAGTTATGAAGCTTTCAAAATAGAGATCTGAGGCAAAGGCAGCAAAAATAATCTTGGTGCCATTCTAGCACACCTCCTGGGTGTGAGAGTCAGAGAAGGAGGGAGATTCAGGAGGATTTCTTTATGAACATTACACGTACACATGTGCTGTCCAAAGAAATCTGGACAGTCTAGGTCTGTGGTGCTGCTAAGATGGGCAGAGTGAACCTGCACCACAATCTCATCCTCTCCCTTCTCCCAGAGCTTGTTTTTGTGCAGCCATGCAATCAGCCAGTTCAGGAAACTGATCTGATCCCAAAGCAAAAAATTATTAATATTCAGCTTAATCAACTTCCTGATTAAACTGGCTTCAGGGCCCCATATGCTGTGCTGGTGCCAGCACGAGAGAGAGCATGCAAGCTTGCAGATGGGGAAGAAAAAGGCAAGACCAGCATTAAATCAATTTGACCATGAAACTGCACTTCAAGTCTAATAAACCACATAATGAACTGCTGTTTAAAGCTCTGATATAAAAACCTCTAATGTGTGCCTAAAGCAGAGCTGTGTTCAAAACTAATTGGCAAAGGATGGCTAGTAGGGGGATGGTGTGTCTGAGTTAAGTTGTGGGTTTTACTGGTCAAACAACTGGAGACACATCCATCCTGTACCTGCACCTGTCTGTCAGCACCAGTGAAGGGTGACTGTCAGTGCAGCACGGCTCTGGTGCAGTGTGGATGATGGCTCCTCACTAGACACATGCGGATTAAACACTATCCCCTTTATTCGGTGGGTGCACCTGCAGATACTTTCCATTCCAATTTCTCGTCTCTGTCTCTTGAACATTCTCTGGGGGCCTTTCTACACTTCACTTCCAAGACTTTTCCAGATGGCTACTCTGAAACCCAGATGTTGTTTATTTATTCATTTGTCACTTTAAAAAGGAATAATACCACACACACAAAAAAAAAAGAAAAAGAAAGAAAAAAGTAGAATGAGACATGTTTGTTCTCCATCAAAGGAGAAAGAAGGGAGTTTGTCAGAGTTTCCAGCATGTGCATTTTTGAGGTCAAGAAAGTTGTCAGAAACTGTTGCTCCTCTTTTAAAAGAACCTTTCCCATTCTTTTTCTGCTAGAAGGCCTCTGCTCAGTGTGAAGCTGGGCTTTAGAAACTCCATTCCTAAAAGGATGTCAGTACTGTAGGCACTCAGCAGGAGCTATTTGCATGTTGTATCTGGGCTACTTTTCTTTGCTAACACTCAGGTTAATAACAACTCTGTGACAGCCTGTGGTAGAAATCCATGAATGTCTCTGGAATGCCTCTGTGAGATATGACCCTTCTCCTGGTTCTTCCGTGAGGTTAAAATACGCATATTCTGTAGATATGCTAAGGTGGCTAGATGTCACATTAAATGTACACAAGAAGCTGAAGAGTGTTGCCATTTCATTTTCAGACACAGTTAGCAATCTCCTACTGACAGCCCAGTCTGATCATATGAATATTGCAGAGAATCCAGTATTTATGAGATGAGCCCTTTGCAAGAGTTCAAGTAATATTGAGTGAAGAAACCTTGGGTGCAAAAGTTCAAGCATCAGCAGCCCTCCCTCTGGGGCATTCAAGACCATTGAGTTCTCTAGGGCATTCAAGACCTTTTCTGCCACACTGCCATGCTGAATAATGGGACGTTCAGAATTGTGTAGTTCTTTCAAAGCGTTACTAAAGAGATTGAGGAGGACTTGGGCTGCAATCAGTCTCTGTAATGATATTACTACAACGATTGTATCTCTTGTCCATTCATTTGTCAGAAAGCGTTTTTATAGCAGATATAGCTGTACAGCATTTGTCATCCAGGACTAAATATAATAGAAAACCTGCTACTTCACATGCAACACGCAGTTCTCTCCCTCTGAATGGGGCAGCAATGTTCAAGCAGAGACTCTGATCTGTGACATTTTTGTCTATTGATGCTGTGGCTCATTTTCTACACTGGAAATAGATGTGTTCCTACCTGAATGAACATATGTCAGAGAGATGGTTGGGTTTGCCATTTGATTGGCTCCTGCAAGATCTGTAATAGACACTTGTTCTGCTTAGAGACATAAGGGTGGATGTGTTTGTATCCTCCATACCACTGATCACAGCAGCAGTTGGAGTAAATTTTGGTCTCATTTTTCGCAATGTTCAGAGCCTGAAGATGTTTTAATTGAGCTTGCAGAAGCTTTTCTTTTGTTGGAAAATTGTTCATATTCATTTCTTGAAGCATCTTCTAAGAAAGCTCGTGGGCAATTTCAGGCTTTGACAGGATAGAGCTCATTAACTTCCACCCAAGCTAAATGTCAATTTACATACTAATGTCAATTTTCCTTTACCTCTGTGTCCCAAGCCACATCTTTTTAGAAAACCAAATGCTTAAAGTAATTTTTAATCCATGAAATCACAACAGTTAAGAAATTGGCCCCAAATGTATTTCTCCAATAGGAGCTATTATATAAGGCACTGCAAACTGTGGGCTTGTTCTCTAACTGCCTTGAAGGAGAAAGGGGCTCTTTAAGGAATTCTAGTAAAAAATTTTTGAATGTAGTAAAAAATAATTAAATATATTAAAATTCCAGAGAACACTGAGTGTTGGGGTTTTTTTCAACTTTGGATGATCAGAACAAATCCGTCTGTAATTGGTAATTAGAAAAATTAATAGCAATGATGTAGGAGGCAATAAATAACAATGAAAGAGAAGAGACCATATTTCTCCTTTTGCAGTACAAGTGCATAGGTGGTAAAACCAGAGAAAAAAAATAGGAAATCGTTTTGCTTTCCTATAATAAACATGCCAAACTTGTTTCCAAGAAATAAAGTTAACAGAAGTTGGTTCACATTGATTTAAATGTCCCACTTCTTTGGGCAGATATTTTTTGTTTTAAAAGAAAATTTAGTGGTCAAAAACTCACGCCATGAGCTAAGTAACAATCAAATGGGAAATAAAAGAAGGGATTTAAAAATCATTTTCTGTAACTCTGGGTTTTTTTGTGATTCTTGCATCTTTCTTTGAAGAAGCTTGTGATGACGCTTGTTCTTAAGGTGGGATTTTATTCTAGAAACATTTTCTTACTTTTATGCTGCATCTTAGAAATAAATTTCCTCAAGCCATGCTTGTGGTTTGTATTCCCTTTAAAAAGAATAATTTTGCTGTATTTCACTGGTTCTTGGAAAAGTCAAAGCAATATGTTGCCAGCATAAGGAAAAATGATGTATGCAGAGCATCTGAGCCAGAGGAGATTTAGCACTCATCCAACAGGAAACAAAAAATGTACCAATTCTTTGGCCTCTAGCAGCAACCCAATAAGGCTTGTAAAGCAAATGTTTCATATTCATAAAAATACTACCAACCGATTTTTAGTTTGCACAGTACAGCAAGGAGCCCTTTTTTGACCAAGCCTGCCTCAGTAGGTGGCAATGTATCTTTTAAATGAAAATTTCAAAAAATGAAAATATTTGATTAACTAGAATCAGTACAGATGGGATTCTTTCTACTTCCATGTAAATCACAAGTGTTTAACCATGATTATGAAATTTTTGGTCTTTGAAACCTTCATCTCAAATATAGAAGGTGAGATTTATTGTGTTTTATTGTTGTTCCTTCTATAGGACCCAAGAGTTTCCCGTATTTGCAGATTAATGGGTGCTTCCAAAGAAGTAAATTAGTAAACTCAACCATGTAATATTTACACACTGCCATTTGGGCACTACTTCATATAATCTTTGTACACATGCCAAGAAGTATGAGGAAGTTTTCTTGACAATGGAGCAGATTCTAACAGGTAAGGTGAGGGGGGAGGTAAAGTAGCATGACTAAACTTTTCCATTTCTGCTGTTAATAGCTTCTAGTCTTGGTCCAGTACCCTGTGATCCAATTTCTAGGTTATGGTGTGTGTATGATATATATTTTTGTCACCTTAGAAACGTGAAAATACTTACTAACAGGCTGAAGAAATTCATGGTGACTGGAAAGTAAATTTCTGTAGCTGTGAGAACCCTAAATTTTAAAGACCTAAGCATGGTAGAAGCTACAGATGAAATAGGTGCATATGCAGATTAGTGCATTTATCTGGCCAACTAATTCATCCTGCACAGAAAGAAATAACCTTGTATTCAAGTCCTTGTAGGTGACAGGACAAGGCTCATCTTCTGTCCTGCTCTAAGCATCGTGCAAGGTTTCAAAACTAGAAAATGTGCTGACTTATTTTCTGACTATCAGATCTGGAAGTGTTTGGTAAGCTCTTGGCATTGGGTTTACTGTAGGTACCTTTAGGTTTAGTATGCATCTCTGTCAGTGTTCCAGCTTATAATTGCTATATAATATTGCATATAATGTCAGAAAAAAAAGTTTATCAAATCTTATTTTCCCTTTTAAGTTGCTCCATGATGAATATGGTACCTGAAGACACAGGGGAGAAGCCCTTTACAAATCTGAGTCCATTATATGTACATTATTTATCTTGCAGACTGAGATGAAATTTTGGTCTGTTGAGCACTGAATTTTTACAGTAGAGTGCAGAGAAATTATTCAAACCAGGTGTTTCTGTAATTGCAGTGCACTAGGGACACCACCGGGAGCTGAACAGATCCCAGATTTACCCTTTCAGCTGAATGATGCAGTAGTTTAGTGTTAGCACACAAGGCAATCAAATAAATTGCATTGAAAAACAAGGCAGGCGGCTGGCTTTAAAATGCCGAGTTTTGTTTGCACTTTGTGTCTTTATCTTTTGTTTGCTTTTGTTTAGACTTTTATACCAGTATAATGATGTGAAGATACGAACCTGTCCATTAAAACTGAGACAAAACTACTTATAATGGCTAAAATCCAGCACGATCACAATGTGCCCTCTACTCTGATCACTGGCCTAAGGTGCAGTATTCAGCAAGTAATATATTGTACCCAACAGCAGGGTTTTTTGCCTTTGGAAGAAAGGAAGGGAAGAAGGATGGAAAAACGGAGAAATCAAGTGTTACTTCATAAATTTTGAAACATTAAGTAACACTTCACTTTAAGTACATTTTAATGCGTTGCCACAAAGGACTTGCACATAGGCTGGGCTGCTTAATGCAAGTCTGTTTTACTCTAAAAATATAAAGCACACATTTTCCACTATGCCAGTGTGTAGTTGAGTATGTGGGTTGTCAGGCTTGCAGGGATACCAATTTTTTTCAAGAGAAGACCTGTATATGGCATGCAGCATTGCTATGCCAATGATGTCTTGGTAATTTTAATAAGGTATTTACAAATACTTTCCATGAAAACACTGTGTCTTGGTGGAGTTTTTCATTTGATGCCACATCTGAGCTTTTCTGACAGAATATGAAATCTCTGACTTTTGCCACCTCAGTTTATACAATCAACCTGTGTTTATCATTTCCAAGTAATACTTGAAAGGACAGAAAAATAGGAAGGAGGCAATCCATGCTGCTAAGTCTCTGGAATACAAGAAAAGATCATTAAACTTTTTAAAGTTCAGTCTACTGAATTCCAGCTCTTTCAAGTTGGTCACCAAATTTAAAAGTAAACAAAAGAGAAGTAAAATCTAACTTAGCTGCTGCTGCTAGTATGGTTTGGGTTTATCTGTGTGACCCCTTTTAAATACTCTTGAAATAATTAAGTTATACACTTTATTTGGAAAGTGGATTTTGATGAGACTTTTTTCTGCCTATTTCAGAAAGATTTAATAAAGCTGGTATGATAAAATCTACTGGGCTAAAACAAATCAAGTCACTGTTAAACAGTGGAGGAGGAGTGGATTTACTCTTACTCATGAGATCCAGAACCTCAAAGCCTTTTTTTTTCAGAGGAAGGACAAAAACTATGCAGGTTTTAGTTCTATTTAGATGTGATTTCAATGTGCTGAAGTAAAAGGCATTTTGAGAAAATAAAAACATTTCATATGTATGCTTCTTCCTTGACTAAAAGTTACTTGAACATGACTGTATTTGGCATGAGCTCTTTCTTAATAAGCTAAGGTCTTCAGAAGATTAATTTGTTCAGCTGCATATGTGATCCAATCCCCATGTGGAACTTTAAACTCTACAAAGGAAGATGCACCAGACTCTGTCTGCTAAAAACCTTATTTTAGTTATTTCATTGGACAAGCCTAGCATACCCTATAGACTGTTCTAGGATAAGTGGGTATTAACAGCTATGCCTTGCTTTAAATAGTATTTTTGTCACAGTGATAAATAAATACTGCAGGGAAAATAGACTACTATTGGCTGTGGGGAAAAATATACAACCCTTGTTTCACCTCTTTTAATTGCAGTATACTTACTAAGAATTCTCATATTCCTTTGTAGTTCCACTCCTGTAGTTTACTGTTATGCTAGATTTTATGTAGTACAGCATCCTGCTACTTGCTTTTAATCTATTTCTCTTGTATTACCTGAGTACTAAGAATAAGTGAAAACGAATGTATGTAAAACTCACCTCATAAATATGGATGATTAGAAGCAGAACATGTCTGATTCCTACATAATGAAAGTTTGAGGCTTATGCATCCTCTCAGAGTTTAGCCTGCCCTAGGCTAGTTTTTGAGTATTATTATGGTTAAAGGTGGAAAACATTTAGTTTGTGTAAGGAGCTTTGTCTTTGAAGCAACATGATAGTCCTAATTTGTAGCCAAGGTGAGCTTGATCAAGGATGGGTTTTGAGTGAAATTTCTGCTTCTAAAAAGACCATGTTAGTCTAAAAGAATAAACAAGATTTTACTTAAGTGTTTAGTATTTATGAATTGAGCATCTCTGCCATGCTAACTTTGATAAGCTTTCCTTGTTTACAGGCTGAAGTATTTATCTGTGAGAAACCCTATATTCCTTTAATTTGTTATCTGCATTACATTGTTTGTGAAGAGGACAGAAGTCTTCATGCTTATAAGTCACATTCTTTCACCTGAACTCAACTCCATAATTTTCAAGTGACTTTTTCCAGTAAAATGCAAACACAGAAGTAAAGTTGGGAATTTCCAGGGTACAACGCATTCAGACAGCTTTGGAAATGAATCCTGCAAGGCTGTTTCTTGAAAGACTAGGGATGTAATTTTCAGTGCCTCATTTCATTGACCTTCCAAGCTGTTGAGAGTTTAAAAAGCTTCTTCTTCTACCTTGAGTTCTAAATGTATAAACAAAATGGAAGTATAAAGTATAATAAGGGGACCAGAGGTGCACAGATCACATTATGACTGAGATACTGAGTTAGTGTTCACTCTGTGTATGAACTTAAAGAGCCTGAGTCTTCGTGCAGGCTGCATTCCAGCTTCTTGAAAGATCCCACTTTTGTTAAGAGAGGCTCCTGGTTAATTTTATGCACACTGATTGTCTGCACAAAAACATTTCAATTCTGTACTTGCTACAAAGATACAGTACGTGCCTATTTTTTTCTGGTTTATCCCTCTCACTAAATTCCTGACAAATGGTTTAGAAACTTCCAGGTACAATCCCTTTCACATGCAGTTTTCCTTTTTCCATTCAACGTTATGAGACCTGGAGCAAAAAAGGCTAGAGAAAATTTAATGTTATCATCTGAAGGTCATTGCAAATGCAAAAGCCACCACTTCTGTCCATTAACTATCTGGGGAATATGTTGTAAGTATCCAAGTGAGGTAGCTGCAAGACGTTGGTGTGAACACTCTCCTTTCCCAGTGAGAATTTCCACCCTGCATACCTGACTATTTGAAGTCACTGTGGTGAACATCTCTTCTTTTGTTTGCTAGTGGGAAACGAAAAGTTCAGCTGCATGCTGTATGCCTCAGCAGAAATACCCATTTTCATAAAACATACTTTGAAGAAGACAGTCTTGCATCTAGGCATTACCTTTGGGCTGCAGAGCCCAAAAAGAGCTTAAAAGAGTTTAAGCTACAAAACAACAGATGTCTTTGTTCTTTGTCATTCATTTCAGTTGTGATTATTCTGCAGTAGAACTCTGCCCACGGTGATTTAAATGACAGCATCTGTGGAGGCCTTAAAAAGAGTCCTCACTGCATTAACTTTATGTGGCAATATTACACCTGGACTGAGCTTGTCTTCTGAGAAGCATTGGGTAAGATATGAGCATAGCACAAAACACAACAAGAACATCAGTGGAACTCCAGTTATAAAATACAAAAATTATACTGAGTTGTTTATAGCCCCTTCTTGCTGGTTTTGGCTATTAAAAAGATAAAACTTTATACTTAGTTCTTCCTGTACATTACAGTGTTGTGTTGGCTGGAGGTTATTTCCATATTAACTTTCAATAAAATCTTGTAAGGAAGTTCTGGGTTTTTTTGGATAGAACGGTAGTAAGGAGGTGGGCAAATATAAGCTGCAGTTAACAGTGCATCTCTGTTGTGATTTTCAGCATCTGAAGTTATTACAGGGATGCCCCTGCTCCAGTGTTTGTATTGTGAGAGCCTTTTACTTGTCTTTATTTTTCTTGAGGTCCATTTTATTATTCACCTGGTGCCTTTGCTGGGGTTCTGAGCTGGTGTTATACTTGCAAAAGAAGATCATAATTTCAAAAATCATTTATCTCCCCATAAAATGTAGGATGGCATTGAGAACAGTGTGAAATGAGAGAACCATGGGAAGGAAAAAAATCTTTTTTTGTATGAAAAAATCCTAAAATTTGAGAATCATGAGGTTTTCTGAATTGAGCTAGTTTATCTCTATTAAAGAGTTCATGATGTTACTGCTTCCTCTGCATCACTTTTTCTTTCTTCCTTGGTTTCTCTTCTATTAAGAATTTTTTAATATCTCTTGTCCCTTAATTCTAGTTCTTGAGACCTGAATTTGTGTTTTTGTCTGTAAATACCAAGAGTCTGTAAATACCAAGAGTTAGATTAATTCCCAAAATGAGACCTACTGAGTGTAGGTAACTCATCTGACAAGGCTGTAAAAACTACAGGAAGAAGATGAGGGCTTTGGCAATTAGTTATTTATTAGAGGCAGTCAGAATTCCTAATGGCCCCATTAAGAGTATGAATACCCTTGATCTGTTTGCTGCACAGTATCACAGGGAAGTGCCTCTACAAAGAATTTAAATGAAGTATAGGGTAGTAACTGTGTCTTACTGGCTTGACTTTTATAAACATCAACGATATTAGTGGGGAGGTTGGTGCAGTTTAATTACAGCCAGGACTGGCTCTATGGTTTATGTGAGGTCTTTCCTTCACAGAAAGGCTGTGTGTGCACTCACGCATGCACAGGCTGGTGAAACTCTTACCAAACAGAAAATGCTCTAAGCTCCAGGTGCTGTACTGGTAAAATCTCCTTGCTCACCAGGGACAACACTTCTTTCTGGACTGGATCCAGAAGCTGACTGCTGTCAGCCCTTGCAGATTTTGATGGGAGTTGCTGGTTTGGTGCCATTGATGGGAGGCAGCACCACTCCCCACGCAAAAAAGTCTTTCCCTTTGACATTTAAGTTCTGTGCTTGTGTCCCAAATGGCTTGTTGAGATATATGCTGCATTTCTGGCAATTACAACATTAACATGCAAACCATGCAAGTCGTGATAAGTAGTTCCCAAGCTGTGTACAAGCAGGAATATGTAACGTCAGATGAGGCTTATAACTGTGAGTAGTCTTTTAAAAATACTGCCCATAATTCTGTGGCAGCCTTCTCGGTTTGCATATGTAAAACTGACAGAGTCATATCGTTTATTAGCTACAACGGCCCTATTATGTAGATTCTTACTCCCCTGAAAAATCACAACTGTTGTATATTCCAAAGAGACCCATTTTGGAAGAAACAATAACATTTAAATTGTACATTCATTTACAAAGTGTTGCGTAGTGAGCTATATTTTTTCTATTTTAATTGGTAAACTTCTGTAGAAGAAAGTTGTAAAGTTCCAAAATTCCCAAACAATAAAATGCACAACAATGTCTGGAACCACATTGCTGTAAATTAATCAAATGCTGTAATCAAACCTTTTTACACCCTTATGCAGTATCTAACTTTAAATTAGAAATAGCCACGCAGATAATTTACCTCCTTCCTCATGTTTATGTTCATCAACATGTTCATTATGTTTATGATCAACAATGAAGAACAAACTCTTCTCTGGATCCCTTACATTCCATGGTCACAGACTGGATGTTCACATTCACACTGTGGATGTTGTGGGTTATCATGTCCAAGGGCTGGCACACAACTTAAAGAAATGAAGATGAAATGAGCTGGGCATTGCAGACTGGCACACTGCTTCTACTGTGTTTGTATCTGCACAAGTATCTTCATTAGCCAACCAAGACTTTTTTAGGCTTCAAATTTAGTAATGTCTGTAAGACACTGTAGAAATTACTTCTTTTTACTCAAGTGTATATTGAAACAGAGCATTTTGATAGGTTATTTGCAGTGGTTAGTTTTGCTGCACTTCAGAAAACAAAGCTGTTGTTTGAAGATCTTCATACAAGTATTGAAGCCTTGCTTCAGATACCCTTTTAAGTTTTTTTTTTTTTTTCTCTTATCCTGAAAAGTAATGTCTTATGGATATGGAGTAACAAGCCAGAAAGAACATTTACAACTATCTAGTCTGACCTATTGCAATGTAAGTTATAGGTCTTTTTTCACTCATCACAAATTGATTCATGGATGTCTACAGAATAAGTGACCTGAGATCACTCAAATTCAGCTTAAGTTGACATCAGTGTGTATCAGTTAGAAATGAAGGATTTCTTTGTGAAGATTAAAGTTCACATTTTCAAAGGGAAGAAGAGAGGCAGATGGAAAGAGGGAAGCAAAGCACCCTTCATAGTATTAATTTATAGTATCAGTAATTCAAAGTACCTGTGTGTATCTAGCCCAAGAAGTTTTGAGATCAATTGCTCTGCACACTTTTACAGGATGGAGCAGGAGGAAATTCCTTTTTTTGTTTACTTAGAGATTTGAAGGTTTAAATCCCTGCGAGCAATGGGAAAAGCAGTAAGAAAAGATCTGTAAGGAATGATGAACATATTCCCTTCTCTGTATTGTCATCCTGCTGGCAGGGAAGCTGTTCCCTCCTCCAGAGACACTTTGTTCAGACTGCTAGATAAGAAAGGCAGCAGGATGATACTGTCTGAATGAGTACAGGTAACAGCTCTGAATAACCCAGGAAATTAACATCCCATCATAAAACTATGGGAAGCAGTGCTGTGTAAAACAATAGAAGTAAGCTGCTTCACTGGGTATGAGAGGATGAAAACTGTTGGAAAACATGGCAAGAATGGATGAAAAGAAACTGTTTTCCTCTAACAACCATTTGATTTTCAGATTTACTTTGCATTTAATCCACAGCTAATTAAGGTTAGTTCCAGTGATAATGGCTAGCTTCTTCATTAGCAAGAAGAGAAAAGCAGCTATTAGGAATAAAATTACCCATATGAATCTATTAGGATTTGTAACCCTTGCTCCTTTTCAGTTTATTGGATGAGGAGTGTATAACCAATGCAGTATGATATGTCTAATCCAATTAGTTTTCACTTAATTGATGTATTAGAATATTTGCACTTAGAAACAGCAGAAGGTACTGTGTGATGACTCAGCATCACCAGGTGTGGTCAGAAACCCACATGCTGTCAGTATAAAAAAGTGGGCTGTTACCTGGTAGGTAACCCTTGCTCCTGGGAATCATCTTTGATACTTGTATTTTATTTATTCTCTTTTTGTAACCGAAGTCAAAAAGAAATTTGGGATCAGAAACCACAGTGAGTGAGTATATATTTTGGAATGCAAGTAAAACCCAAAAACTTAACAGGTATAGAGGGTATACAGATAATTTATCAGTTTGGAAGCATGGTAACTTTGAAAGCCAATGCTCCAACACCACATAGATAGCTTTCCCACCCTTAAGTGAACTTTCAATTAATTAAAAACTTCTGTTGAGGTGATTTTGGGGCCTTCCATCTGCACACTTACCCAAGTGTTCCTACTGTTTTTCTTAATGCTCACTGAAAGCTTTGCTTCCCTAAAGTGAATGTGATCTGTCCATTGAATACTCCTGCAGAGCAATAATGAGAAGAAAACTTTTAAAATAGAATATCAGAATTAAGAAACAAATGTAACAGAACTCAGTAGGAAATAAGGACATACAGGGATTCTTTCATAATGTAGAGACAACTCTTAGAAGAAACAAGGTTAACTAGGTTAAAAATCAATTTCTCTAATACTATAGAAGAAATGCAGCCTAAGCTTAATTTTCACCAAAGATTGTTATGCACTTGGCAAGCAAATATGGATTTTTACAGGCATTCTGTTTCAATTTTATGTGCAAATGATACTTGGCAGCAGTAACTGAAATACAGCATTACTTTCCCAGTTATTTCTATTTGTTATTTTGGTTGCTTGTCACCAGCTTTTGGTTCTCTCTTTGACTTTGCTTGTAAACTTTCTTACAGAAATATTAACTCTTCAGTTGTCACCAATGGCTTCTCTTATTTCTTGCCTTACAGACATGTAGAATTCATTGGACATGCATTTATTAATAAAATGTGAAATCTTTAGGAAAAAAAGAGTGGTTTTGCTTAGATTTACATTTGCTGTCTATGAAAATATTCATGTTGATTCCACATAAAACCAATCCATAGGAAGCCAGTGGTAAGCAGTTCCAGTGCATTCAGGGGAATTGTTGTGGGGTTGTTTTTGTCTAAAATAATATAGGATATAAAGATTAGATAAATTTCGATGTGATTTACTTACAGAGGCCAAACAGAGCTGCAGAGAAATATTTTTTGGAGTGAGATCCAGGCAGCATTAACAGCAAAGGAAAGAGCTGTGACCCTCTTAGACTCTCATTAAATTCACACCATGACACAGAGTGACCAAGAGTGTGGCAGCTAAAGTCACAGTATTCATAAATGATGTGTAGTTTTTGCTGTTAATGATGAGCCCAGGATTTCATCCATTCTCTAAACTGGTTAAAATCATGAAAATTCCCTTCAAAAAAAAATATGTAGAGAAAAGTGATTGTTTTGTTTTGTTGGGTTTTTTTTTCTTTGTTTGGTTTGGGTTTCGTTTGGTTCTTTTTCCTGGCTTAGCTTCCTTAGAAAGATGAAAGTTTAGAGACGCAAAACCTGGGCTCTGCCAGTGAGCGTTAAATGATACAACAGTCGAGTTAGCACAGGGGGCACTGCCTGATTAAAAAGGGTGGTGTTTTGTGTGGGTGTGGTGGTGGTTGGTGTTGTTTGGCACTCCAGAAAAAAAACATGATTCTGATTTTGAAGGAGGGGTAGTAGAAATTTCCAAAATTTCTCTTCTGTATCAGATGAAACTTGAAGATAAGTGACTTCTCTATTTTATACATAAGAGCTGGCATTCATAGGTTGTTAACTGATTTAAGTTGTACAGTAAGCTAGATGTCTAGTACATTGGAATTTTACTAGGACTACATTTTTAGATCAATATACATTTCCATAAAAAATCAGGAGCAACCCACAATCTTTCTGATATCTTTCCTCAGAAAATCACTGAAAGATAGACTCTGTGATCCGTTATAGAAATGAATTAGGTGCTTACATATTGCAGGCTAGGACAGTAGTCTCTTGATCACTTTCTTCTTTTCTTTCTTGGGTCCTATTCTGCCTCCTACCCAAACCAGTGTGTAAACTCAAATTCATTACCTGATCTATGTTGAGTGTTTTTTAAAGTCTGCATTGCCCACGCTCTTGAATGAGGGTTGCCTTTCACTCTGATGGCACAATGTCCATTGTAACAAGGTTCTAAATGTCTGTCTGCCCAAACCTTGGGCCTTAGCCCAACCAAAATGAACTTTAAAAATGCAATTTCTCAATATGTATAACATAATTCTTTTAAAAACTTTTAATTTTGTTTCCATAGCCTGATTTGAATAAAATGACTTTAATATTTACTTTTTTTCTTTCATCAAAGCCAAGTAAGAACTATAATTGAGTATCATGAAATGATAAATGTTTCCTGGGTGAGCATTAGCAAGAGTAGCCCAGCCTGCCTCCATCTCAGAGACCAGGGAAATCCATTTTTTTTTCCTGTCATCAGTGACTTAGAAAAACAAGAGGAAATTGAAGCCAGAATTTTGGTATCACAGACAGAGTCTAGACAGTTCTCATGTATCAATAGAAAGATGAGATAAATATTAAAGAAATATTATTCAGCCTAAAACAAGATCCAGCCGCAGCTGTTGGAAATGGTGATTTTATTCAGAGCCTCGTGGCAGACTTGTGTAGTGAACAGCATGCAGCAGAAGATATATGATTCATTTCACAATGAACCCCAAGTGCCAGGTATTTTATTACCTTACACAGGGAATTACTTCCAAAGGTAGTAAATTTTTCATTTAAGCTTCCTTTGTTGGCTGTAATCCCTTTGATTTCTTTCTTTAATTAAATCATACAAATTTTTCTGGCTGTTTTTCCTTTGTTCTATTTAACCACTCACAATTTTTTAACGGTGATGGGCAGAGAAAACATAAATACCTGACAAATATACCTTGGCAGCAAAGCCAACTACAGTAAATCCTGTGACTAAAATACTAAGTTGTACTCTAAAGGATATTTATTGCATTTAGCCACCCCAGAAGACAGGTCTGAAAACTGTGATCTCCCTCTGAATCCCAGATTAGATACAATAATACAGTAGCAGAGAGATACAGTGTTCAGAAATACATTTTTTTTTCTACAAATTGAATCATTGGTTAGTAACCTTTCTGGGAGTTTATACTATTTGAATATGCCAGCAGTGTTTCCGTAATTATAGTCTCTTGGTGCAAGTTCTGTCTCATGTTCTATCTATTAATAAGAGAGCCTGTGTTCATTAATATTATTGTTTCTGTTTCAATAATGCAACATTTGTTTATTGCTTCTTTTGTTCTTATTCAAACCAGGTTTCTGTTGACTTCAGTAGGCACAAGGAAAAAGATGGTTAATGTTTAATCTCGGAGTAATGAAAAAAGATACTGATAATTTGTTAACTGTAATTAAAAAAATTAATTATGCATGTATTTGGTATTGAATGTAGGTGATAACTGATTTAAATAACAAGGGTTTATCTGGTTATATCTCACCAGTAAATGGTGTGTATTCTCTGTGAAATGAAGTGTCTGTCAGCACACAGATGATAAAATCATAACTGCAGTGCTAAAACAAACAGTTCTTGAATGGTTGTGTGTTCTTATGTAAATGCTTGATGTAAAATGTCATTGTCAATACACAGTTTAAAAACAGCTGAATCATGGACACCGTAATATTCACACTATCAGAGGATGTCCAGATCTTTCTGAAGACAAATCTGAATTCAAAGTGTTTCAGGAGTGAGCTGAAGTATTAAATTTTACTTCATATCATAAAGAATTCTTCAGTAGCATGAACATAAACAGTTGATTGTGAGTTCTTCAGAAGAGATTCTAGGCTTTAGGCTACCCTGGAAACAAAGACTTACAGGGAATGGCTTTAGAACATCCCATGTCTCATTCCTGGAAGAATGGAGATTGAATCACATTAGTGCCTGTTGTAATCATTTCCTTGTAACATGTTAAACTGTTTATAAAATTTTCCGTTGACTCTGAACTGGTTTATATGATTGAAATTCGTTATAGCAAACAAAGTTATTTCTATTATTTGATAATTTAACTCATAATTATAAATCAAACATCCTCTTCATTTAATAGTAAGGTCACAGTGGATTACCTCCATTATAATAATAGTAATAATATGCTGTT
The DNA here is from genome assembly GCA_013399075.1 of Chloroceryle aenea. Taxonomy (NCBI): domain Eukaryota; kingdom Metazoa; phylum Chordata; class Aves; order Coraciiformes; family Cerylidae; genus Chloroceryle; species Chloroceryle aenea. Next base: position 308,654 of record VWZY01001955.1, read on the forward strand.
GAATGATGTCTACTGGTGGAAAACATTACTTCAGTGACACAGCCTTGTAAAAAACAGTGATTCTACAAATGCAGCACACTATCTGCATTTGCTTGATTGTTTGAACAAGTTATGTAGTAACTTTCAGATGAACAACATGATCTTGGTCTTTTCAACTATTTAGGTTAACAAAGAGTAATCTCCATCTTCGTATTCCAGAGACAGAGCAGGGAAAAGCAGAGCAGAGTAAAAGGAGGGATGGTTAGACAACTTCTTGTCACTGTCTGCAGTTTGTGCTAACCTAGCTAGCGTGAACAGTTGGTTTGCAGCTGCCTCTGGAACCTTTGTCTGTTCTCAGGATTGTGTCTTCCACTCCCTGTTATTTTAATCTGTCACAGCAACTGTCTCTTTTCTGCAAGGAATGTGTTTTGGCAGTGGAGCTTGCTCTTTGGAAGACCATAAGTAACTCAATGATTTGTAAGAACAATTTACTTGGCAGTTTTGATATAGTGCTTTGTAATTAGATGTTGGTTCAATTTTCAATCGGATTCAAGCAATGCTCTGTCCTCCCCAAATCCTGTAGAAATGCATGAGCTAGAGGCTTTGTTAAATGAGATAGCTCAGTTCCCTGACAAGAAAGATGAAGTTCAGAAGTTCAAATTTTATCTGTGTTGCTAAAACTGATAACTATATAGTATTTGACATCTTGTGATAGTGTCACCTACCCCATGAAAAATTACGGTAGTAGGAAGGAGACTGAATGGTTGGTTCTTATGAAGTACTTATTCCATCACAGGTGACTGAATAAGAAGGAGTATGGGGATTAAATAAATGAAATCTAGCTCAGTCTCACAGTGAGAGAATATTTGGGTTGTCTTTTACCTCCTCAGCAATGGGAGGTGTATGGTCTGTATTTTGTCCCTTTAGACATTCCAGATATATCCGTTGGTATGGGTGAGATGCTCAGATGCAATGATAATGATTACTGAGACACCTTTAAATAAGTTGTTAAAATGAATTTCCACTTAAGCTCTACATTTAGAAGGATACAACTTCAGCATTATCCAAATCACTTTGAACTGAGGAGCTGTTGTGAGATGCTATTACTCATCCATCTTCCTATAAGAAAATGTGGACCCTTCCATATATTTACCAGTAAAGCTATTGCAAATGAACTATCTTTGATCATATAAATACAGCTCCATTGTAATTTCAATAGCTGTTTTCCTACTAAGTGATCCATGATATCTCAAGATGCCTGGATAATTGCTTGGGGAGAAGAGCAGACCTTGCCTGTTGTTAGAACATTAAATTTCAAAGAGCTATTTTATGACTGACCCTGATTCTGACACTTGATTATTAAATTTGCAGGTGATCTAAACCATCATCTCTGGTACCTTGGAATGGAGTTGTATTTGTTCACATATGTACCATGTTATTCCTCTATTTCACATGTGCCAAGTAAAGTACATATTAAAAATAGTTATCCAGAAATAGTGAAAGGAGGATGGTTTTAGGTGCTTAATTGCTAGCCTAGGAAGCCAAATAGTTCAGTTTTCAGTTTCACTAGTCTCAGACAATGACCTTGGACAAAGAATTTAATATTGTAGTGATTGTTTTCCAGCTCTAAAATGAGCATCTATTTTATATCCTCTGCCTTCTATCTGGTAATGGCTAAATTTTATTTCCTTGATATATTCGGCATCAATTTTAGAGTCTGATTCCTGAGGAGGTCTCCAAGCACCACTCCAATGCAAGTGATGACCCTTGCTTTCTAGTGTCTGTTTCATTTAAGATGATTTGAAGAGTTGGCAGGCAGCACTTAGTGTAAGTCAGAAAGGATCAGAGAGGGAGGCAGAGCTGTGTACAGGAGCAGAAGTTTTTAGCAGGTGTCATTTTTATGGCAATCCTTCTCCCCCTTTCTTTACCAACACTTGTTACAGATGTACAAGCCATGACCTTTTCCAGCTGTGCTCACAAGGGTGGGTTGATATGAATTTGAGTGAGCTGAAATAGTTAACTTTCATAGTTGAGATAGAAGGGCTAATTATAATAGGAGATAGAAAAATGTCCTGCTGAAATATAAAACTTTTTTTTTTTTTCTTTTATTATGAAGACAGCTTTGCTATTCATTCTGTTTGAGAAGAGAGTAAGTGAAGTGAAATAAAGTCAATGTCTTGGGTCTGTACTACATTCATAACTGACGAGGAAAAGAGCTATTCTGTGTTATGTAAAGCAGATGTGACATCTTTGCTGTCACTGCTGGTTGTGAAGCTGTTGAGGAAAATCAATGTTCCTTGACAACATTGTATTCTAGAATTAAAAGGATTGTGTGAATTCAGATAAGTTTACCCTAAGAATTCCATAGAGGAATCAAAGAAAGCAAAACCTGAAAGTATTCCATATTTCTAAATATTAGAATATTTCTAAATATTTCTAAATTTCAGAAAAGCAAACTTTCCCTGGCAGGTATATAAAAACCGCGTTATGTTAAAGACTTTCAAAATGCCTCAAATACCAGGAAACCTCAGTGCTCCCTGGTCAACTCTCTGATGTGTGGATAGTGTTGAATGATTTTGTAGATACCCTATTACTGTGTGCCTGAGACTTTGTAGCTTTTGAGTAACAGAGTTGTAAATGCTCACTTTAGAATCAGTTATCAATTATCCATAAAATGCTCTGGTAACTGTATACACAGACAGTCAGATATATGTAATGTAGACTTCAGTGGAGGTGTTAAGATATTGACAGTATTTTCTAATTTCCATTTTCATTCTGTTGCATTCTACTTTTTAGACCATTTTTTCTGCACCTATCTAATGCAAAGAGTTTTGATTTCAGCTTTTTATTGAAAACGCTGGATAAAATATGATTATTGTTTTCTTTTTCTGATAAAAAGATCAAAGCAGAACCTTTTTTTTTTTTTTTTTTACTTTATGCCTGAATTGCCTCACCTGTAACAGAAAAATCAGAATCAGAATAATACTTGTTGAGATGCTTTGAGAATTTTGGGTGAAAAAGTATTGAAATTCTGATTGTTAGTACTGTTTGGGAAATGATGCTCTCATTTGACCCTTTCACAATGAATTTCCTTTCTTTATTGGTTTAAATCTTCTTATTATACAACAATCCTAATTGATCTTAACTTAATCCTCTCCTCTTGTTATGAAAGGCAGCAAAAGCCTACAGATTATACATTTTAGATTTCTATCTCTATTTGCATCTGAAATTGTAATGAAGGATTCAGAGATGCTTACTTGTCATGTTTGATAAACCTACACAAGAATTTGTTTCCCCTTCTGAGACAGCCCACTGCTTTTTTAATGTATATTAAGACAAATACCCTCAAAGCAAACAGTTTTCAGGATTGATCTCTGAGATTAAATAATTCCCAAGGGCATCCCTTCAGTAACGAGAATAAAAGGTGGTGCCTCCATAATAGTTTTACGCAAACAAATATACTTTGTGTTGCAGTGAGTGAGAAACTAACACATCCAGCTACTGCTTCTCAGATAAGAACAAGCAACATTTTAGAAGTGCTTTACTAGAAGCATATTTATGCCTTTTGATATCTGTGTCCTTGTTTTTTTCTTCATTGGCCAAAAAAATGTCAATGGACATGGTGAAATGGACAATAATTTCCATACATTTGGTTATGGTCCTTAGGGTCAGCTCTAGGGATAACCCAGTGTACTATACACAAAATAAAAGTAATTAATGTAAAGGCCCTTTTGGTCTCAAGCAGTATGAAGTCAGCCTTGGTGGAGAAAGCTTCCTGCAAAAGGGTTCTCTGCTGTTCAGCACATTGCATGCAGTTTTTTCAGAGCAGCTTTAAAATCTTGACAGAGCAACGTGATTAACAGAAAACAAAATTAATTGTTAAAACTACATCTGTAAATTATGATAGAACCTGTACAGTAACAATCAAAGAAAGGTTGTGCAGAGAAAATTGAGGCAATTTATTTATGATTCTGTTTAATGATGGAATTGCTGCTCTGTGCAGTTTCTAAAACAAGAACATCATTATACTGCTGAGCAAGCACTGGCTGATTGTAATGCAAGTTACTGGAAACAAAATTTGTTCTAAATTAGTGAGTAGATTGAAATATCTTTAAATACTGTTTAAGATAAAGAATACATTGAGTCTGTTTATCACTGAAGCACTGTGGTGCTCCATCTGCAAACTTGCTGAGTTTACTGTAGTAGTTCCAGACTTACCTTTTCCAGTGTGGGTAACACATTCCTCATGCAAACTCTGTTACTGTGCTTTCCACTGCACTGCTCTGCTTTCGTGATGGGTCTGAAAGGAATTTGGAAAAATTCTGATTTGAAAAATGTATATTAAGAAAACACAAATGATCTCAAGCATTCCAGTTATTTTTCAATGAAAATTTATGCAAACTGTAAAGATTTTTACATCCAAGGAAGTACTTGTAGTAGAAACCACTTCTAAAGAATTAACAACTCCTCAAGTCTCATCTTTGATCTGATGACTCAGTGTGGCTCTTTTATAACTTTTCTTTCTGTACTCCACAAGGTTTTTTGCAGAGATGCTGATGTTTTAGTTCAATTATTTGTATAATTTCCATCAATTATAAAGATCATCTACTAATTACAATTAACTAGGATATTTTAAATGGGTTATAATTATTAGATATCGTTAGCTTTTTTATTATTATTATTTTCTCCTTAAGTTTTAATATCTGCTGCTCCTGCTGAGCTCTCCCCAGCCTATAATCCCAGAAGCATTTTTGATTTTTCTTCCTGCTGGCTCCTGTTTTACTGAATTTTCTCCAAATAAATCCTGGTCTGATTATTAGGAGAAATTTGTACTGCTCAGGTCATAACAGAGCAGAAGGCCTCAGAACAAGAGGAGTAAAGGAAGCTTTGCAGTTAAGTTCAAACATTGAAAAAGAGATAGTGGATAAAATTCTGCTTTTATGTCCATTTCTGAAAGTTCTGGGAAGGTAAGAAGTTCTTGTGTAAGGATATCTCCTGTTGGTACCAGTACCTTAAGATTTTTGGTCAAAGAAAATAAAAACTAGTGGTTGTTTGAAGGCATAGATATATCTTTTTTTCTCTGGATTTTTTTTAACATTAAATCTTTACAGAGAGTGCAGTTCTAGAGAAGAGTTTGGTTGGTTGAGGTTCTTTTGTTGGTTGTTTTTTTGGTTGTTTTTTTTTTATGAGGGTGTGTGAGGTTTTTTCATTAATCGTCTGAAATAAGGAGAGGAAATGAGAATAATACTGAAACCAGCATCTTTTCCCCTTTGAATTCTGTTACCATAATCAGGACTGGGCAAAAAAGAGGAAAAGCCAGAGGGAAGCAAAGATATTAAAGACTTAAAAATATTTCTCTTGGAAATTTCTCAAAGACAGAGAGTTCTACAAATTAAACTGTTATAAAGCAATAGAAGGATCGAGTGAGATTTTGCATTTCTTGTCATGATTAGAAAATATAATTAAGCAATGTGCTGTAAATTCAGCGAAAGGTGGGAATGCAAATGAAGTTCTTTGATTAAGCAGTGTAGTATTTGATTCAAAACTTGATTCTGGAAAGCACTTTAAGTGTAGGCTTCAGTCCTTCTGATTTTGAATGTTAACTCCGCAATTAAATGTTCATTTAAGTATTTTTCTGACTGTACACAGTTTACAGAATTGAGGGCAAAAGGACTGAGACAATGATCAGATGGGCCTTTGAAGAGTGTTGCCTGTTTCTATAGTTAATTAAAAAAAAAAAATCTGGTTTGGATTGTCAAATAGAAGAATAAAAAACCCACTTGTTTCTTTAGAATGAAACTGACTTTAGAACTAAAAGGACATATTTCAGCCTAATTACCAATTTTGGAAGGGTCATGCTTTTCTGAGGCATTTAAACAATGTAATTTGAAAGAGGATGTTGAGTTAGGTGGCCAGTGACCAGATTCTGCGTGGTCCTTTCTGTGACAGTACAGTCGGATGAGAGGGAAAGAAAACAGAAGGAATGAGAGACAAGATGGCAGAATAGTGTGGGAGTTCGTGGTGGGCAAACCTGCTCCTGGGCAGGCTCTCCATGGGCAGCAGTTCCTCGGGGAATACTGCCCTGGCATGCTCCACAGACACAGGGTGGATATCTGCTCCCCATGGCCTCATCATCTTGGACCCGGGGGCCTTGGAGGGCTGTTTCTCTCCTTGTTTTCCTCACTCTGTGCAGTGTTTTGTCCTTTCTTAACNAGCCCCTCAGCTCCCCTCAGAGCGGCCTGCAGCCCCCCACTGACAGCGCCTGGGCTCGGTCATCAAATACAGAAGCAAAGGAGCGAGATGTCATTTTGGAAGCCTTTTTAGCAGGTACTGTAGCAATTTCTGAAAAGACTGTTGCAATTCATTGCGTGGGCCTTCTTCAAGTTAAGAAGGGAATGATAAATTCCATCTGCACCCAAGGTGCAGCTTGCCTGGGGCTGCCCTGCTGGTCAGAAGTACTTACCTGTGTTAGTTTTGGATCACAGCATTAAGACCTTTTTGCTACAAATTGATGCTGTTTGGTAGTAAGCCCCAGGGCCGATACAGCTACTTCAACTAACAGGGACCCACTTAAAAGGTGATTTTAGCATTAATAACATGAATATGTTCTTGAATCAGGTCTTAGCTCCTACATCGTATCTCTGGCTATGAAGATAAAAATACTGCTTATGTCTTGTGTTATTTGAGAGAAATGTGTTCCAGAAAACAAAGCCCGAAGAAGGATTAATTAAGTTAATAAGCTGTGCTTACATCAAATAAAGCCAAAAATCAATTTTGTTTTTGTTCATCTTTGTTAATGGAAATATACATTATTTTATTAGTCAAATAGTGCAATTAATTATAGAGAAGATTTTCTCTCTGGGGCTGCTTTATGACTGTTACATTGCTTACAATTACTCCTAATGGAAAGATCAGACTAAAAATTCATGGTTTCTTGTAAATTTTTATAACCTGATTATTGCTTCCAAGTGCCCAATACAATGACACTGGATTTGGAAAACAAGATTTCTGAATTCTACCCAGTGGAGCACAGCCCATACCTGTTGTTTTCCTGTGGCACTTACTCATGGCCCTGTCCTGCTGAGGTGTTCCAGGATTCCTCAGTACAAATGCTTCTTCTTGTGTCTTGTCCACTCCCAAGGGAACCGGGAGCATTGCTCCGTGCAAGATCAAACCACTGAAGCTTCAGCTTCAGGGCTGTGTCTGATGGGTCTGCATTAGGGTTCTACTAATGTGGTTGGAAACTGCATGTAGTTGCTGCTTAAACCACTGTGACTATTGCCAGCCGGTTACTTGATTTAAGTCAACGTCTAGTTGGTTAGAGATGTGTCTTTGAAGTTGAATTAAAGACCACTGAAGCACTGTAAAAGACAAGCTGCTCACCCTCACTTTAACAGATCTTGTAATGCAAACAAATAGCTAATGGTAGAGAAGGGGTGGTGAAGAAATGCAAAGCTAATACCATATTCCTTTCATCCTGTTGTTTTATAGACCTTGACGTGTCCTTCCAGTTTATTGAAATTGTGGTTACTTATATTTCTGGAATATCATAATTCAGTTGAGACACTGATGTGCTGCTAGCAAAAGTCTTGCAATATATTGTGAAGTGCTTATGATAATGTCTATCTCTTCCCCAAATGAGGTAGGAGGACTTTCATGAATCTTTCAATATTTAGATCTAATTTCAATAGTGAATATATTATTTATTCCTTTAATGGGAAATGTAATGAATTGGGATGGCTATTTTACTAGGATGTCTGCCAGGGAGTGGCTCTAGCTTAATGTGAGTGAACAGTAATGGCCGTTGCTTATTGGGGACAGTGTTAGAAAATGTTTTACTTAGCAGAAATATCCTTAACTAGTGCCAAGAGATTTAGTGGTGATCAGTCAAATTTCAGGAGTTAAATTAGTCAGAGAAGTGAGACTGTAAACTCATATCTACCATTCTACTAAACAAGCATAAAATGTAGCAAATATTCTCATGCATTATCCACTATGATATTATCCACTGTTATTTTAATGTCTGAAATCTTATATAGGATTCTCTGACCATCTTTTTAATGTTCTTCTTAATTCCTTGGTCTCAAAGGCTTTAATTGAGTATTTAAATGGTTGGAAGGATCAAGGCCAGGGCACGTTATCTACTGCCATTATTTTAATCATTTTAATAGTATGTTTTCAAGTATTTCCTACGTGACTCTCCATTTTGCCATAATGTGCAGTGATATTCAACCCAATAAGTAAAATGGATTGTCATGGGCTAATCAAGGAACATGACTTTCATTTTCTTTATCTCTATGCTGAACTCATAATTATACTTTATGCAGTACCTGTAGTTAGTACGGTTGCAGCAGTGACCAACTTCAAGTGCTGAGGGTGAGTCCCTCTTGGTTAGGCAATGACACTTCTCATTTGTCTTGTGTCTCTAGCATCTTGGGCTCTTCAGCCTTTGACCTGACCTACTGGCATGATTTACATCTGTCTTCAGCTCTGGTGCTTACTACAGTGGGGATATAAGACAAATAGGTCATTTTTAAGGTTTTCTTACCTGACAGTGTTTCTTCCATTTTGACAGGGAACAGGACTAGCAATTCTGGGCTGCCTTAAGGTGTGAAATGAGATTTAGTTTTTTCTTTTGTTTTGTCTGTCTGTCTTCCTTTCTACTAGTGAGTCAGGAGACAAGGGGGGAAAGAGGACTCTCTTCTTAATATGGTAGATGTAGCTGTGCCTCTGATTCATGCTTCTTTATTACTGTTCTTATGATCTTAAATAGGATGACACTATACAAAAAAGCCAAATATTAGAAGACTCATTAGCCTTCATTTGTAATTATAGTTCACTAGCTAGGTCTTACATATTATGAGAGCTATCATTTGTAATAAGAGTTTATCTATTAAAGGGAGAATGACAGTCATAACTGAGGGTATCTTTTCTAAGAATTACTTATCTACAAATACATTATAGAATAGTATTTCTACAGTAGCTTCCCAGCTCTTTGGCAGTGGATATGTGTAAATTCTCTGCATAGCCTGAAGCAATAACAACTGAGAAATACCACCAAAAAAAACCAGAAGAATAATGAGAAAACTTGAGAAAAAGATTGGCAGTAATCCAGTAGTACCATCCCTCCAGGGTAACACTGACCAATAACATGTATAATACTTTGCTGGAACTACTGCAGTTGAATGAAAATCTTAGGCTAAATCCTGAATTCATCTGTGTGTGAATTCAAAGGCCCAGATAACTTTTTTTATCCCAAGCAGCACTTGATCCCTGACATTCCAACTAGATTCCAACTTATTAGATCACAACTTCAGTGCCTAACTTTTCCTCCTCAGTCTTCTTATAGCAAAACAGTACTTTTATCAAAACAGTTACATAATATTGCTTTGCATTTAGAAGAACCATTTAGTATCAATGAAAAAATATTATTTTTTAGTATTTGTTATTCAGTTTTCCATATGTTTCTTTGGTAAGGGGCAGCAAAGTAATACTGATACTGCATAGTGCTCAGGAAGGTGCCCTGTGGTCTTCCAGTAAATTAAATCACTACACGAGTAATGCACACAGTCGACAAAAACCCAGTTCAGCTAGCTGCGACTGTGCAGCATGGAGTGAAAGGGCACCTTGTCCCTGCAGCTCTCCTTGCTTTTCTTGAGGAGAATAAAATTCATGGTTCTCTGAAGTTATCAATCGAGCCGTATACCTACATATGGAAATAGGGAGACTATTTTAATAAGTTATCATTTTTATGAGGTTAACTATTTGTAAGAATTATAAATAACTCAGAAACTTCAATCAATGCTTTAAATAAATAGTAGAAAATTTCCCTAGAGATCTTTTATGATCAGGTTAAATGGAAAAGATTTATAGCACTTTAGAAAGTATTGAACGGGAAACAATTTGGTAGAAGTGCCTGAAGGACTACATGCAGTGAGCAACACAGGCTGATGGGCATCACCTTCAAATTTAAAGGAACTGCATAGAAAGCACAAGCTAGTGCAAGCTAGTCTTGTGGCAGGTTAGAGTAGCTTCTGCTGGTTCTTTTCAGAGCATCTAAAAAGGCAGGCATCTATTTTGCATGTAATTTGCATGATTACAGTAGAAATTGTCCAAAACTTTTGTCAAAATCAATCCCCTTGACTATGTGTGTCAAGGGTCTGCTGTCTATTGTACACCACCATGAGTAGTGTCATGAGTAGTAAATTAAGTAAAACATAAAGAGGAGGGTGAATTTCAGATATAAGAAATCAGGGATGTTGTTCATTCTGTTAAAAATCGGGATTCTTTTCCCCAAGTCTGATTATCAAACGCACTGCAAATCTACCTAGAAAAGTACCTTTATATCTTGTTCACTTGGTGATTTTCATTATGTGGCAGGTCCTACCTCAGGACAAGAGGCAAGAGATTTTAAAATAAACAAGCACACAACAATATCCTCAGTGGAAAGTAGCTAAAATGCTGTGTAAACCAAAGTAAAGTCAGGCAGCTAACTCTAAGCTCTTGAGAGACAAATTAAAGCCTTCCATCGGTGAAGAATTTTTTGCTTCTCATTGAGGAAGCTCCTGCTGAGGAACAGATTAATTTGCTTTGCCACAGGTAGTAGGTAAAAAGTCTCGAGTGATGCAAATCAGATTAGTTTTACAAATCTGTCCTTCTTGCTTATTTGAACCCTAACACATATTTCTGTTGAGAATTAATTTGCACATGGAAATATAGTCAAATTAGAAAGCTATTGCACTGGAATATTCAAAATACAGCCATGATTTTGACACATTAGTCCTTTGGATTTCCTTGTAACATTAGTCCTTTGGATTTCCTAGTAAACAGCTTCAAAGGCATTAGTTTCCTTCCTTTGTTAAGCACTTTGTTAAGCACTTACCATATCCATAAAGTTAGGACAAATGCACTTATTATCAGGTTGACTCTGAATCTCTTTACATGTACATGCTTAGATGTGTACAGGACCAGGTGAAGAATCAGGGCTTGACATGCAATGATAGGGAGGAAAAATGTTAAGAATCAATTTTC